>CATIWM010092386.1:0-11359 GCA_949671775.1 Mallotus repandus | reverse complement strand
TCTCATTGTAAATAATCCGATTAAAACAAGTTACATATGGTGATCAAGCATATATAACACAATTTTGTACTAATAGAATTCAAATCAATAAGCAAGCATGAATATGTAATCCTTATTCAATCAACATTGCAATTCATTCAAAGACTAACCACTAAACATGGTTATTTAAATGAAAAGACAATCAAAATGCAACATAGAAGAGAAGAGATTGAGTTAATAAAACCCCTTTTAATTGTCTTCTAGCCGAAAATGATCTCCCTTGCATAAATCTATCCAAAAATGTCTTTATATTGTCTCTCTATATCTCCCTATATGGAACTAGGCACTAATGACCCATATATATAGGCCTTAGAGGTGGTTACAAGAAGTTACAAAATAGAAAGGCACCTTTTAACATGAAGGGTTACAACCCTATACAGAATACATAACCTACATGATATTTTTGTCTATCTAAATGACTTTATATCTGGAAATTTCCTTCATGCAAGTTCTATATCTTCGAGTTATCTTTCCAATGCAACTTAAATCACCTCATTTGGATGTTTGTAGAGGAAGTTATGACTGAAATACGAAAATTGCTCAATCTAGAATCTTCTAGGCCTTTTGTCCCTGTGCCGAGTCATTCCAAGGTGCCGAGTCATTCCAAGGTGCCGAGTCATTCCAAGGTGCTGACTCATTACAAGGTGCCGACTCATTACAGAAGCTCTCCGTAATGACTCATCCCATTTGTAACGACTCATGACAGAGTCCTTTCTTCCAAAAATGGCTCATTTTGCTCTCCAACTTGTTTTAACTAATTCCAAGCCCTTTTTCAACGATCATTAGACCTAAGAACATATCAAAACATACAAACAAACCTAAAATGCAATTGGAAATAAAAATAACACATACCAAGAACATAAAAACACAAGATCATAAACAAAATAAATAATATAACTACTAAAATACTCTTAAATAAGTATGCATATTTGTGCTATATCATAATATAACAAGAAAAATACTAAGTCCACATTTCCTTAGTAATAGCCTATGCATTTGGAGACAATCAACAAACTTTGAAGAAATAAAGCTCGACACATTTTGATCTTTGAAAAAAACCCTGTAAATCATCAAAATTGAAAATAAAGATACCGTAGTCCTCTCCTTCTTAATCATCCATAATACTGCCCCTGGAACGAGCACAATGATCCCCATTCTCTATTGGATTAACAATAGTAGCAGCAGGATTAGTATCAGCAGCATCAACCCTAAATGACCAAACCTGCATAATGGCATTCTTGGTGAGCCTGTTCTCCTTTCTACTAAAAATCTTTTTCCAACTGGTGATTAGGATATAAATAAATGTTGTATTCATTGTCCATAGCCTTAAGCTCATATGAGATTCAACACCATAAGGCTCAATGACTGGAACATTTATGTGTCCTCCCTGAGATATAATTGCCTTCTCATTATCTGCAAGATAGGTATGATCTTTCACCTATTTCTTAGGAATAGATAAATGATTATCGCCTTCCTATAAATTAGTCTGAAAGAGTTGTTTCATTATCAAAAGTTAAATAAAAATAAAATAATTCAAATATATTAATTAATTAGTTTTAATAAAAATAAAAAATTATAAATTAATCAAATATTTTTACAAAATAAAAAATCACCTCATGTTAATTTTAATTTTACACTCTTATAAAAATGTTAAATATCCAAATTTACCTCACCTCAACATTTTCAGAATTTAGCATGAATATAAATAACGACATATTCAATGCAAAAATAATGAATTTTGGCCTAACAAGGTCAATTAGATAATTATATAATAACGTAATATTGCTTTTTTTTTAACGTCAAATTTCTTTTGAATATTTTTTAAATTAGGGATATCTTTAAAATGAAAAGAAAAATTAATTAGTGGCATTAAATGCATTAATTTAGTTTAGAGACCACCAATAAGATTGCAATCAATAAGGAGAGTGGAGGATAGAGACAACAAAATTGGCTAATTTGTAACACAATTAGAGTACTGCATCTACTACTTTGTAGAGCCCTAGTAGAATAAGCATTTATTTAAATGGGAAAAAATATAGTTGAGTGTGGTATACCCAATAGTAGGGCTTGCCACGAGCTGGTTTGGGCCCAAAACCTATCAAATTCGGAACCGGCTCGAATTGGCCCGGAACTGGGGAGTGACCAGTTTAGGGTCAGTTCCACTTCCCATGGAACTAGAACTAAAAAATTTTAAAAAAAAAGAAATTGGAATATGGCTTCTGGAATTGAAGAAAATTGATAGAGAGAATTTTTTTTTTACGTTTTGTATTTTTGTATTGGCAATTGGCCAATATTAACAAATCCTCAATAACATAGTTTGTGACCAGCCATTACGAAGTGAGCTCATTTTATCAGCTTGTTAATTTTGTGAAGAGAACAATGTCCAATGTATGCTATTTAGCATGGTGTTCTTCATCCATCCAATTATCGTAGATCAAATACTATAACAACCAAAGATTTTGACTTTAATGTACATCATTGTAGGGCTGGCCATGGGCCGGTAATGGGCTTGAGTCGGCCTTAAATCGAAGGAGGGTCCAGTTCTGAACCAAATGATTCCGATTCAAAATTGAAAAATTAATAAAAAAAATGTCTTTGTTAAATCAGATAAACTGAACGAATTGAACCAGAACAAGCCTTGAACCGAGGTAGGGGCAGTTCCTGTTCGGTTACACTTTAGGTGGAACCGTGAACTAGTGGTTCATGAATAGAAACCGCTAGTTCATGAACCATGGCCACCCCTACATCACTGAACTGCCCTTGAGTATAGTAAAGTGAAGTTAAATTTTGATGTCTTTGTAAGAGATGGAGACAAAAGATATGCAAGATTCATTTGTAGAGATTATAGAGGAATATAGTTAATAGCGCAAACCAAAATTTTGGAAAAGGTAGAAAGTATTCAAGAGACAAAGAAGCGAAGCTTCAAAGACAGAATAAAAATATGTTTAGGTAAAGGATTCAACCCATCTATATCTGAGTGAGACTCAAATTTTATTCAACTTTGAGCTTCTCAGAATTGGTCATATTTGGTTTGGGCTCCAAGATGCTGCAATCAAATAGCAAACTATTTAGCAAGATAGAAAAAGGAGAATGAGAATATGTGTTTGGATGTGGAATTATTAAGCAAATGTTATCAAGATCAATTTGGTCCTACTCTAATCCCACTCGTTGTTGACACATGGGTTGGCCCGGCCTAAGAGCAAAGGCTAAATAATTAAAATCCAAAAAAAAGCCCAAATAATGTAAAGCCCAGTCCTCTTCTCTCCTAATTGGCCTGTAGCCCAAAATACCTTACTAAGGTAACTCTTTAATGCACCAAAGCGATTATGAGATGACGCCTTAGTGATGTTGAACTATTTTTTTATAACAGAAAAAAATCATGTTTTGACACGACTTTCTCTAGCATTTTGCACGAAAAGATGTTGTTAATAATGAAACATGAAAAGAAGTGAAAAAAATTGTTTTGACATTGAGAAGGGCATAAAACGAAGGAAAACTCAGAGGAGAAGGGGCGATTTTTCTTCTAAAAAATGTCAAAGTGAGAGATGAAAAAATCAAAGAGAAAAAAAATTAAGAAGATAAAAGTAAAGATAAAGAGTACAGAAGTAATGGGTGAAGAACTTAGGAAAAATGAACTTAAGGGAGAAAATTTAAACAAAGGATAGTTGAGGATTAAACTTACGCGGGAAGAAGATTGTTGGTTTTACACTAATTTGTGGTTCATTATCATCATACTGAAACTTTCTGAGGGCCAAAGATAAGGGAGCCAAGTTTTGTCACAAACAACGAAGTCTTTTATTTCTTTCTTTCATCTTTTTTATGATTTTTTGATGGTTGAATAATGGATGTAATGTCCTATGTGATTAAACTAGTGCTTTTAGGTATTGGAGTTCATAGTCTGCATTTTAAATTGAGCTAGCAATTATTGATTTCTGATTTAGGTTTTGTAGGTATTGAGGTGATACCTCTCGGATAAGACGCCAACTTAATACATTAGGGCGAAGTCATTTCGCCTTAGCAGTGTTGAGGCGACACCTTAACGTAAAGGCGTTGCCTTTATTTTTTCAAGTCCTTTTTTATGTAAAACTTTATCCTTTTGACCATATTTTCCTGCATTAAATTTTTAGAAAATTTATTTGTGTTGTACTCATTGTCCATTTAAATTAATTTTATTTTGTATAAATTTGTTTTAAAATCAAAAATTAAATTAAATTTAATAAAGTAATTAACTATTTTCTTTTAAGTTTTAGTTTTTTGTCATTCAAATATGATCATTCTATTTTTTTGTTTGTTAGATTCACACTCTACTTTTTTTTAGTTTTCTTTCAGAATGTTTACATGAAAATCTTTTTGGACATATAGCTTCAAATTGATAAGATAAACACAAGCAGTTATCAATTTAGTTGTACATCTATCTCTTTGTTACTTAATGTCTATCACTATTTCACTTGTATTACTCTACACCTGTGTAAAGCTCTCTTCATGAGTATCAATACAATATATTGAAAATTATTCATCACATCTTACCATTGTTTTATGGTATCAGAGCATACTAGGGTCTAACAACCAATTGCTCCCATGGATGATATTACCACCACATCAAACACAAATACTACCCTTACCACCACAAAACAAAATAAAATTCAGTCATTGCCAAACATAGCTCATCAGCTGCCGGTTAAGTTAAACTCTATAAACTGCTTATTATGGCAAGCTCAATTGGTATTGTTACTGAATAGCTATGATCCAGCAGGTCAAGTTAATGGAGCTATAGTAGCATCGAATTAAACTCTAACTGATGGACAAATTAATCTAACTTATCATCACTGGTTTAGACAAGATCAACTTGTCTTGAACTAGATCATATGCTCAATCTCAGAAGCTTTTATTCCACAGGTCATCAGGGCAAGAAAAGCCTACAAGGCATAGACTAAACTTGCAAATTCATATGCAACAGGATCTAAAGCTTAGGCGAGAACAATCAAGTTGAGATCTTTAAACTGACAAAAGAAAATTAAGAAATGATTGCTCAGTATACTCAACGAGCAAAGGCTATGTTTGATAAACTCTCAACATTAAATAATCCGGTGAATGACAACCATCTTGTGCAAGTTATTTTAAACGGATTAAACTCCTCCTACAAGCCTTTTATATGATCCCTCCAACAGAAAGTCGAAGATGTCATATATAATGAGCTTTATGAACTATTTCTTTTACGAAGAAAAAGATCTCAATTCTAAAAATCAATCCAAAGTATCAATCCAGCCAATAGCATACTTCATAAATACACAAGGCAGAGGAGGATGAATAGCTTATTCACGTGGCCATGGAGGTTGTTTTGGTCATGGCAGAGGATGTGTCTGGAACAATGGTGGTCGACATATCAATCAAAATGATTTCTCCACATCTGATGGATATTCACAGTGCTATAATTATTATGGCTTTGGGCACCAAACAAATTAGTGTCCAGTAGCAAGAACCAAAGCGATGAATCGGACAACATCTTCACCATTCTTTTACAAACCCAGCTCTCATATGGCTACCTCTTCTTCATCGATTAATCCTCAATAATAGGTCCTTGACACTAGCACCACACATCATCTTACCTCCCATCTTGATAATTTAACTTTACAATTTGATTATTAAGGGCATGATGAAGTCAGAATTGGAAATGGTACCTCTCTTCCCATTACTCACACATGTTCTGCTCTTTTTCATTCCTCTAATAATTCTTTCTTATTAGATCCAATTTTACATGTTCCTAATTCTTGTTGTAATTTGTTATCAGTTAAATCTTTTACTACTGCTAACAATGTCTCAATAGAATTTTTCCCTGACCATTTTGACATCAAGGATATCCATACAAGGGCGATTCTATATTCAGGTCCAAGTGATGATGGTATCTACTCTATGCTCTTGCACTCTTAATAAGCTGCTCTCCATTCACTGAAAGCCTTCCATGTTGCTTCCTTGGTTCAATGGAATAATGTTCTCGATCATGCCAATGAGGACACTAATCACACCATTTTGCGTCAACATCATTTACCTTTTATTTTCAATAAACATTCTACTGCTTCTTATGCTTGTAATGTTAGTAAAAGTCACAGAGCTCTATCCAATTATCAAGCCAAACACCCCTTAAAATTAATTTGTTTTGACTTATGGGGACCAACACCTATTGTTGATGGTAGTCAGTATTATGTGATATTTTATGATCATTATAACAAGTACATATGGATTTATTTTCTTAAATTCAAATATGAAGTTCTCAATGTTTTTTTATCAAGTTTCGTCATTTAGTAGAAAATATTTTAATCAATCTATTAAATCATTTAAGGCAGATTAGCTTGGTGAATATCAGGCATTAACATGATATTTATTAGAAAATGGAATTACTCAATATAGTGCTTGGACCAAAACACCTGAATAAAATGGGTGTGCCGAGCACAAATATAGTCATATTGTTGAAACAACATTAGCCTTGTTACAACATTCTCATGTTCCTAATAAATATTGGACTTATACTTTTGACACTACTATTTTCATTATTAATCTACTACCCACTGTTAAGCTGCATAAAAATAATCCATTCAAGACATTATTCAAAAAGGACTTTGATTATTTGCTTACGCACACTTTCGATTGTCTTTGTTATCCTTCGCTTTGCCTATATGCAGATAATAAACTTTCTCCTCGCTCTAAAAAATGTGTCTTAATGGGTTATAACAAAATTCAAAAAGGCTTTATTTGTCTTAATTTACAATCTCATAAATTTATTATCTCACGTTATTTTTTTTATGACCAAGAATTTCCATTCATGATTGATTCCAAGGTAGTGGCTAGTGACAAGGACTCTACACAAGTTGTCTCACCTTCAAAAATTTTGCTTCCCTCTATTTACCAGTCCCATTATGACTCAACATACCACGCTTCCATCACCAAGTTTATTACTTCCTCAAACCGTACCTCCTCAACCAAACTTATTCTCATAATCAAATCAATCCACTCCAACCCACTCGGTACCATATACCTCACTGAATCATAGCACTTCTCCGCGACCTAACTTACCCACATACCAACAACCATCGTCTTCTTCACATTCATCCTCACATGGATTACTGTTGGTAGTTAACTTGACTCAATATAACCATTCTCAACCTCAACCTACCCGCCATCATCCTATGGTCACTATATCACAAATCGGTTCTTTAAAACCCAAATCCTTCCTTTCGTCCAATTCTATTGACATTGAACCCACCTGCTACACCCAAGTTGTCTGAAGCTCCCAATAGCATCAAGCTATGCAAGCTGAGTATGATGCCATGCTACAAAATGAAACATGGGAACTTATCCCTCCTTCCTCTGATCAAAATCTTGTTGGCTCAAAGTGGAGTTTTTGAATTAAATGAAAACTCGATGGTTCTATCGATAATTATAAGGCCCGATAGGTGGCCAAGGGCTATCACCAAAGACCTAGAATTGATTTCACATAGACTTTTGGTCTTGTGGTTAAACCTTCTACCATCTGATTAATTCTGTCCATGGCCATATAATTCAAATGAGATGTTTGTCAACTTGATGTATCCAATGCTTTTCTCTATGGAGCATTGGATGAGACTGTTTTCATGTCCCAACCTCAAGGGTTCATCCATCCCCTCTTATTGAATCATGTATGTAAGCTGAAAAATCGATTTACAACTTGAAGCAAGCTCCAAGACAATGGTTTAAATGCCTCATTGCTTCTTTACTTTCTTTGGGATTTTAAAGTTCCAAAAGATATAGTTCTCTATATTATTATCGCAAAGGATCATATCATATCTTCTGTATCATCTATATAGATGACATGCTCTTCACCGGAAATCTGAAGCTACTTTACCAAATAATTAAGTCCATGTAGACTAGCTTTGCAATCAAAGACCTTGGCCAACTGACCTATTTCTTAGGCATTAAAGCTAAATGGTGCTCTTCGAGATTAATGCTCTCTCAGACTAAATATATCCAAGAGTTGCTCTCAAAAACAAACATGTAGGCTACCAATATTATATCAACACCAGCATCTGCACAACATCATTTTATCTCTTAGGGCACCTCCTTCTCCAATTCCTCTATATATAGGAGCATAGTTGAAGGCTTGAGGTATGTGTGTATCACTCACCCTGACATCTATTGTTCAGTCAACAAAGTATCACAATTTATGAATTCACTGATAAATGACCATTGGATAGCAGTAAAAAGAATTTTGCATTACTTAAAGGCCATAAGCACACAAGGTCTGTTTCTTCGTCATTCCTCCAATTTTTAAATTTTTGCATATAGTGATGCAGATTGGGGAGGTGATTTGGATGACCAAAATTCCATAATTGGTTACACCATTTATGTCAGTCATAATCAGATTTGCTGGTGAACCCACAAGTAGCACACAGTTGTGCGTTCATTTACTGACTCAGAGTATCGGGTGCTGGCTCACACCACCAATGAACTTCATTAGCTTTGCTCACTACTCCGCGAAGTTCATTTGCCAATCTTCAAACCCATTCAATGGTGTGATAACCTAAGTGCAACGTACTTAACTTCAACTCCAGTTTTTAACTAACGTTCAAAACACTTGAAGATTGATTTTCATTTTATAAGAGACAATGTCACCAACAACGAGCTTCAAGTTTCATATATCAGCTCTGTTACACCCGTACCCCAATTCTTAGTACATTTGCATTCATTATGCTTTGCATTTACATAAAATATATTGATTGAATTTAAGTATAAGTTAGTATTTATCGATATAGTTATAGAGGAAGGAACTCAATTGAAACATCTTTTGGCCTGAATTGAAACAATTGAAAGTTTAAGAGTTAAGAAGTAATATTAGCATTTTATCAAGGATTAAAATGGATATTTTATATTTTGATTTATCCATTTTGGGGCTGCTATCCTATCCATTTCGTGGCAGCCATGGAAAAGAAAGAAAGAGGGAAAATAAAGAAAACCTAAATCTACTAGCTGTGTTGATTGTTCAAGTGAAATTTGATGATCCAAATCACTTTTTCAGGTTGTAATCATCATCTCTAAGGCTCTAGTAATTCATTTGGTAAGTATTTTAAGAGTTTTGGTTGATTTAAGTTAGGTTTTGTAAGATGCAGAATTTGGGTTCTAAGTGCTTGATTTTTTTTTCAGTCTCTGTAATTCGATCATATCTTGAGCTAGAAAGCTCCAAATTAAGTGTTATTTAATGATATGGAAACTTTGAAGAGTTATCTAAAACTTTTCCTCTTTGAGCTCGATCTGATTCTGTAATAACCCAAATTTGTGTGGTTATTAATATTAATATTTTATCAATATTATTATATAATAATTATTATTATTGATATTGACATTATTAATATTTTATTGTTACTATTATCGTCTTTACTATTATAATTATTATTGATATTGACATTAGTATTATTTTTTATTACTATTACTATCTTTATTATAATAATAATAATAATAATAATAATAAGGGGATATTACATAAAAAACCCTAACCTTTGGGGGTACTTTCAAATAGAACTCTATCCAATTTTTTCTTTCAAATAAAACCACAACCTTTAAAATGTTATCAAAAAACCCTCCTTGGATGACTGTACTGGTAATGTTGAGTTTTTTGTTGAAATTTCATATACCTAGTATGCTAAGTTGAAATTTCATATACCTAGTATGCTAAGTTTTTAGTTGTAATAACTAAGTTGCACTTTTATCTATCTAAACAACATGCTAATCCAAAATAAAACACTCAATTGGAGGGGAGAAAATATCAATTTGGGGGCAAATGCATCAGTTTCATCTTCTGTTACCAGTACAGTCATCCAAGTGGGCTCCAAGAATCAGAAAAAAATTGTTTCATCTCCTGTTACCAATATAGTCATCCAAGGAGGGATTTTTTAATAACGTTTTAAAGGTTATGGTTTTATTTGAAAGAAAAAATTAGATAGGGTTTTATTTGAAGGTACCCCCAAAGGTTGGGGTTTTTTTATGTAATTTTCCCTTATATATATATATATATATATAAAGTGAACAATAAATTTTTTTATATAAATTGACGTGCACGAGCTGTAAAAGGAAATGAAGTTTTTATGCAAAATATCTAGTTTAGTCCCTATATTTTTCTTTTATTTCTCTTCTCTGTTAACCACCTAAATGACCTCCGATTAACACCAAATTTGAATCATAGCTTCATCTCATCCTCTTCTACCTTTCCCTAGCTTTTATTTTATGACAAACCATTTAAAAATGCGAAGAAATTTAGAAAGTACAGTTGGCATTATTTCTCATATCTGCACTGTTCTGGCAGGTCGCAAGCAACAAGGTTGGTTCTTTTGCGTTCCTTTGCATTCCTCGCATTACCAGGAGTCTGTAGCCACCAACCACGCATCCGATCTACACCAATAGAATATTTGGCAAATATTTTAAAGTAATTTTGGTTTATTTTTAGATTTAATTGTTCAGTGAATATTTTAGGTTGTTTGAATCTATTTTTGTGTTCTACTAGTTGTTAGGAACATTTTGGTATATTCGGTTTTATCAGATGTTATGTGTTTTGGTAATGAATAGTGATTCCGACGTGGAATAGTGATTTCGGTAAGGAATAGTGACCAACCCAGAAATTGTGATTTATTTTTAATAAATAGTATAAATTATGAGGATTAATTTCCGTAAATGGAGCTAGGACTCATTCCTCACATATTTTGAGATAAAAATCTTGGAGGTGTTTTGGTGATTTCTTAATTTCCATTTAAATTGTTTTAGTTTACCAAAATAATTTCCAGTAACCTCAAATGTCATATTTAGAATATTTCTAAGTCAAATTTATTAATTCATTTTCTACATGTTAGAGTGATTTTTTAAAGTTAGGCTTGAAAACAACTTTTTAGAATAAATGAAGCTGATTTATAGAATTAGATTAAATTGCATATTTTGCATATAGTTTGGGGGCTACATAATTAGATCAGTATATGAGATTGTTATATTGGTGATTTATAAATAAATTTTATGATTTAGGTGCTGGAAAAGGCAAGGAAAGTGGAGGTGCAAACTAAGCAATTCAGTGAATTAATTAGGTGTGTTTTGTAGGATATTTTGGTGAGTAGATGTTCAAGCCCTTAAACTCTTTTTATACAGCAATAAAATGAGATTTTTGGTGTTGTTTCATGAACTTGAATTGATATGTTTGAGTTGTTTTAAATCAGTTTGTTGCTACTTGAAATGCTTGTATAAGTTTCAAGTTTTGAAACTATAATGCTTTCAAGTTTACAAGGTAAATGTGTTACTAGTCTATGCCTTGTTT
>CATIWM010092367.1:0-19409 GCA_949671775.1 Mallotus repandus | reverse complement strand
TTATAAATAATTTTCTATTTTTAGCTAATTATTAGTAAATTCCGGAAAATATATGAATAATAATTTTATCTATTGTTTTTAAGCTTAAATGAGTTTTCGGTTATTTTTATTATATATTTTAGCAATTTAAATAATTATTTGTAATTAATGCTATTTAATTGCAGAATTTGAAGGATTATATTTTAGTAATGGAAGTTAATTATAAATCAGGATTTTATTATTTATTTTGGAAATAAATGTCTTTTATGCTTTTTATTATGTAAATAAATTGATTTTGGTATTTAAATAATTTTTTATGATTTTTGGTGAATTATTGGAATTTATATTATTTTATTAATTGTGAATTGTGTTGGTTCTCAGTTGGGCAATAATTGTAGTTCGAGGGCCCAACCTGAGAAAATAAATTATAAATATTTTAGAAGTGTGTTTGCGTGCAGGAACGACTCTACTTTTAGTAGAGAGATGTCCGTTTTACAAAGGAGACTCTGCCGAATTTGGTAGATTTTTCGTAAAACGTGACATCGAATCGATCCTAAGTTTTGAGTTTTAGTCGAGTCGGGTCCTAGATCGAATCGTTCTTTAGAAATCTCTAAAGTATAAAATTAGGAATTTATTTCTAATTATTTATTTATTATTATTTTCTTTTAGCTGCACCACGAGCTAGGCCTTCCGGACCGGGCTAAATGAATCAGAGTAGAGGAGCGCACACCTGTGAGTTATTATTATATGTATGCATGACATATAGAATTCATGATTTGACATTTATATTTTGAATAAATATGAATTTATTATTATTTATTATGATTTTATACATCGATACATTTATATTTCATAAATATGATCATACATGTATATATATGTTTTTATAAGAATGTTTAAATGCAAATTTTAATTTCGTAATATGGATGCGTAAATTTAAGATGAATTATTTATTTATTTGGAATAAAATATTTTTGAAGGATAGCCGTAGAACGTGCCACCTAATAGGTTATACTAGGACTGTTGCGCAACAGTACGTTAGATGCTAGGATATGATTTATTGATTGATGATTAAATGATATATTGAGAATTGTGGTTGAGAAGCGTGATTGCTGGTGCTCGGTTGACTTAGCGTCTCGAGGCCAGTCATGCCGGCAGTGAGACTGTGGGTGTCTCGGGGCCAGTCCACTGTCAATTTGGAAAAGAGAAATATTTTGGTATTTAAGTGAGCCTGTTGGCTAGTGAGGTTGCGGAAATATTAAGGTTCTGCTCCTATCATCTAGCAAAATAAATTACGAAAAATATTTTTAAGCATCTGTGTGGATTGTATGTATATTTATATAAATATAAATATACAAATATTATTATTGATGTTTGTGTGTACGTTCATTAGGTTACATGGATATATATAATAATGATTCACTCAGTGAGATCTGACCCATCTCAATTATTTTTCAGGATTCTTCTCGTCAGACCTCTACTAGTCTCAGTGAGGTATGACCCCCCTCAATTATTTTTCAGGATTCTTCTCTTCAGACCTCTACTAGTCTCAGTAAGGTTTGACCCCCCTCAATTATTTTTCAGGATTCTTCTCGTCAGACCTATACTAGTAGTACTCTTCGCCGGACTCTTTCTTCACCGGCTGATTTATGTAAAATTTGAACTGTCACTTTTCTTGTATTTTATTAGACGCTGCAGTAGTAGTATATCTTGTTATAGTATTTGATTTTGTTTTAGACTAAGATTCTATATTTGAATAATTGTTTGAGAATATTTTATTATGATTTGATATGGAGTTTTCTTTATAGTATTAAAGTTTTAATTCTGAGGTATTTTTATATGTATGTTGAATGTTTAATTTGTATTTAAGGTTTGCTACGGGTTCCGAATTCATGTGAATTCTCGTTCCTTAGCGCTGGTCATGACTCTCGGATTTGGGTCGTGACATACATAATCATAATAAGCCATCTATTTGAATTATAGGATCAAAAACACATGCAACAAGATTAATCAATGGAATGAATTTAAAATAATTTAACCATTTTATTTTCATTATTAAAATTGATTCTTTTAAAACAATATCATTTTCATATTCTTACATTGCACCAACAATATTGTAACATTCAATTAATAATAATGATGTAGGATAATAAATACCGCTTAAAATATAAGTTGTATCATTAAAAACTTTTAAAATATCTAAATTTTTTGTGTAGATATTCCAATTTTGTGGATATAAATGAAGTTGATACACATTATTGAAAATAAATATGCACAATAAATCTCTATATGCAAATGACTCATTTAATAATTCATAAGTTGAATTCGAACGAGTTGGAATATCTCTTGAGAATTTTTTTGGTTTTTTACCATTTTCTTTGCAAAATTTTTCCCAAGATTTCATTACTTATCGATGTGTCCATAAAAATTAAATTACTTTTTTAATTGGAGATGGGGCACATCTAATGATTTTAAACCATCTTGTACACATAAATTTAAAACATGACATGCACACCTAACATGAAAAAAGTTTCCTCAAATATTTGGTTAACAAATAGATTGAAGATCACTAATTGATGCGGTATTTGCCGCTGCATTATCAAATGAAATTGAAGAATTTTTCTAATTAAAAAATATTCTTCTAAAATATTTTTAATCATTCTAAAATATTATTGGCAGTATGCCGGTCATCAAAAACTCTAAATGCAATAATTTTTTTTTGTAATAACCATTCATTGTCAATCCAATGACAAGTTATTCCCATATTTGAGTGATTTTGTCAATGATCACTCCAAATATACAAAAGCATACATGTCCATTAACATTCATAAATAATTTTCATAATTCTTTTTTTTCTTGTTATATAAATTAAATAATTTTAGTTTTAATGTATTTTTAGGCACACATTTAGCTTATGGGTCTAATGCTTTTTGACTATAATTGACAAAACTAACTTTTTCACTAAAACTAAAAGATAAATGTTCCATACTAATCATTATAGCTAATTCTAATTTATTTTGATTATCACTATATTTAAATAAATGAGAAAAAGAAGAGGATGTTGCATACTCGAAAATTTGTGTTTGTCTTTGTTCAACACCAATTTATGTTGGATGTTTGTTCATCAAATACCTTCTAAATAAATCATAGCTACCTCCACTTTTAAATTGGTAATTTTGGCCACAATAAATTACAAATTATATAAAAATCGTCATCTGCATTTTTTTGCTGCTTAAAATGAACTTTGAAAATATCCGATTGTGATTGAATTTTTTCTTCTTTACCTTGTTATGGAATATTTATCACAAGTTCTTTCACAAAGCTTCTTGACTTTCTTGTGTTGGAAAATCATCTTGCAAATTATCCATCATATTATCTAAATCATAAATATTTAGTTGTGATTCACTAAAATATTGTGATTTTGATCTTCCACTTCCACTTGCCATTTTTAATAAAAAAATTTGAGAATTGAATAAAAAATATTCGAGAAGTGATTAAAAAAATTGAGAGTGAAATTAATAAAAAATAAATTAAGAGAATATTGAGATTATAATTGAATAAATAATATATTAGATTATAATAGAATAAATAATAAATATTGAATATTTGAATGAGTATTTTGAGAAAATATAAAGAGAATTAAAGAATTGAGAAAAAAATTTTGTGAGGAAAAATGACTCCGTCTCAACCCTGTTTATACACACTAAAAATATGTTTTAAAATTTTCTAAAATATCCCCCTAAAATAGCTGTTTATGGCTGTTATTTTAGATAAAATTGTCTTTTTTTAATAAGATATATATATATATATATTTTTTTTTTCCCCAAAAAAAAGATTAGTTACAATATTTTTTTTTTAAATTTGGTGATTCGGAACTAGAACCGGCCCTTCTCCTGAGGGTTAGGACCGGTTCTGGATTTTACTGGACCGGTTTCGGGTCAAAACTGGCCCTTGGCTGGGCCTAGTGCAAAGCCTTCTACCACTAAGTTAAGGAAGGTTAACATTTTGTTTATTTTTAATAACTGGAAAGTTATGAATTTTTTTTTTTAGAATAGTTATCTATGCTACAAAATATTTGAAAAATTCTTTTTTATTTTGTTTAACTCAGCCAACGGATCTACCCGATAGACTGCCTATTTCACGCGATTGGACTTACTTGCTCGAGTCTCCCTAAGAAAACACATTAATGGTTTGTAATAAAATTTGATCTTGATCTTCCTCTCCTTGTTTCTTTTTTACATATTTGCTAGGCCTCTGTTGTTTTAATATGTCTATGTTTTTTTTTTTACAAAGTTTGTTGTGGGTTGCATACTTTACTTTGGTGGAAGCATACTGTAACAAGCAACAGAGTCGTCCATTTGAGTTGTCGAGTCAGTATCTTATCAACCACTGTGGGAGGAGTAATGCACTGGGCATGGTCAATAATTTCAGGACTGTAACAAAATTTCTGAGGAACCATGACTTACACTGAAAGGAAATGCCCTTACAATGGTAGACTCAGAGATGCCCGTGAGGTATAACTTTAGTGCAGTAAAAAAATCAATGAATTAAACATTAAAAGAAAATTATGAATTTTTCAGTAGAATGTTCCAAACTGGCCGTGAATGACCTTATTAAAATGATTCTAGTCGATGAAAGGGAAGCTTTATCTCTCTTTGACAATGACCCTCTACTTAGTGTGATGTATACATCACCTGATGATGCACCATTTATCCTACATCGGTTAGGAGATGAAAGGCTTGAGTCCTTATAAGCTCAAGTCTCTCCTCTCCTTCATGAAGCTCCTTTTCCATTAAAGGACAAAATCGTGCAGTCTGTGGGGTCCACAAGCTGAAGCAGATAATACCTCACAAGTGCCCTACCATGTGAAAGGATGCACCCTTTATCCCACATTAGTCAAACTTTGATGATGCATCATCAGTGGCGCCATCTGTAAGAATGAGACCGTGTCCTTTACCCAAGTCCCTCGTCTGGAGGGCTCTAATGATGCACCTTTTATCCTACATAAGTCAGACTTTAATGATGCACCCTTTATCCTACATTATTTAGGAGACAAGGAGACTCTTCTGATGATGCACCCTTTATCCCATATCGGTTAAGAGACGAGGGGCTTGAGTCCTTATTAGCTCAAGTCTTCCCTCTCTCCATGAGGGGCCATTTCAATTAAAGGATAAAACCGTATGGTCTATGGGGTCTGTGCATTAGGCCCTTCCCCTAACAGCTTGACTTCTTATAAGCTCAAGTCTCTTCTCTCCTCGTGAGTGCCCTTTTTAATTAAAGGACAAAATCGTGCGGTCTGTGCATTAGGCCCTCCCCCCAACAGTTAGTTAATTTTTTTTAATTTGGCAGTTTATAACTTAAACTGATAGTTCACGGTTCCGGAATGGGAGGAACTGGCTCCCCTTACATGTTAGGGCTAGTTCAGTCCAATTCTAAATTTTGTCGGGCTGGTTCCGGGCCAAAATCGGCCCTTGACTGGACCTAATGTCAAGCCTTGTACCACAAAGTTTGGGAAGGTTGACATTTTTTTATTTTTAATAACTGAAAAGTTATGAATTTTTTTTCTAGAATAATAATCTATTTTACAAAATATTTTAAAAATTCTTTTTTATTTTGTTTACCTCAGCCAATGGATCTACCCGATGGACTGCTCATTTCATGTGACAGGACACACTTGCTCGAGTCTCCCCTGAGAAAATAAATTGATGGTTTGTAATAAAATTTGGTCTTGATCTTCCTCTCCTTATTTCTTTTTTACATATTTACTAGGCCTCTGTTGTTTTAATATGTCTGTGCTTTTTTTTTATAGAAGTTTGTTGGGGGATTTACACTTTTGTTTTAGTGGAAGCATACTACAATGAGCAACAAAGTTGCCCACTTGAATTGTCGAGCCAGTATCTTATCAACCAATATGGGAGGAGTAATGCACTGGGCATGGTCAATAATTTCAGGACCGCAACAAAATTCCTTAGGAACCATGGCTTATGCATTGAAAGAAAATGCCTTTAAAATGGCATACTTAGAGATGCCCATGAATGAATTAATTATTAAATGAAAATTGTGAATTTTTTTTCAAGTAGGAGGTTCAAAAGTGGTCGTGAATCTTATCAAAATGTGTCCAGTCAATGAAAGGGAAACTTTATCTCTCCTCTATAATGGCCTTTTACTTGGTGTGATGTATACATCAATTAATGATGCACCCTTTATCCCGCATCGGTTATGAGGTGAGGGGCTTGAGTCCTTATAAGCTCAAGTCTCCCCTCTTCCTCGTGAGGTATCTTTTCCATTGAAGGAAAAAATTGTATGGTCTATGGAGTCTCCCCAAGTCAAAGTGGACAATACCTCAGGAGCGGGCGTGCTGTGTGAAAGGATTTGGGCTGGGCATCGTCAGTGGCACTATTTGTGGGAACGAGGTCATGTCCTATACACCCTTTATCCTATATCAGTTAGGAGACACAAGTCTCACCTCTCCCTCATGAGGGGCTTTTTTTTTTAATTTGGCTGTTCAGAACCGGAACCGATGGTTCACGGTTCTGGATGGGGAGGAACTATTCCTAAACTAGTTTCTCATGCGGATTAGGGCCGGGCCGGTTTTGGGCCAAAATCTGTCCTTGACTGGACTTAATGCCAAGCCTTCTACCACTAAATTAGAGAAGGTTGACATTTGTTTATTTTTAATAACTGAAAAGTTATGAATTTTATCTTTTTTTCTTGAATAGTTATCAATTTTACAAAATATTTAATTTTTTTTATTTTGTTTAGCTTGGCCAACGGATCTACCTGATGGACATCCCATTTCACGCAACTGGACTCACTTACTCGAGTCTGCCCTAAGAAAATAAATTGATGGTTTGTAACAAAATTTTGTCTTGATCTTCATCTCCTTATTTCTTTTGTACATATTTGCTAGGCCTTTGTTGTTTTAATATGTCTATGTTTTTTTTTTACTGAAGTTTGTTGAGGGATTTAAAGGTATAACTTTGGTGGAAGCATACTACAACAAGCAACAGAGTCGCCCACTTGAGTTATCGAGATAGTATCCTATCAACCACTATGAGAGGAGTAATGCATATGACATGGTCAATAATTTTAGGTCCACAATAAAATTCCTCAGGAACTTTGCACTGAAAAGAAATGCCCTTACAATGGCAGACTCAGAGATGCTTGTTAGGTATAACTTTAGCATAGTAAAAAATTGAATGAATTAAATATTAAAAGAAAGTTATGATTTTTTTTCAGGTAAGAGGTTCAAAAGTAGTCGTGAATGACCTTATTAAAATGATTTTGGTTGATGAAAGGGAAGCTTTATCTCTCCTTGACAATGGCCCTCTACTTGGTGTAATGTATACATCACCTAATGATGCACCTTTTATCTCACATTGGTTAGGAGATGAGGGGCTTGAGTCTTTATAAGCTCAAGTCTCCTTTCTCACTTATAAGGCACCTTTTCTATTAAAGGATAAAACTGTGTGGTCTGTGGGGTTCCTCAAGTGAAAGTGGATAATACCTCACAAGGTGGCCTATCGCGTGAAAGGATTTGGGTCGGGCCTTATCGTTGGCACCATCTGTAGGAACAAGGTCTTGTTCTCTACCCAAGCCCCTCGTCTGGGTGCTCTGATGATGCACCTTTTATTCCACATCAGTTAGGAGATGAGGGGTTTGAGTCCTTATAAGATAAAGTATCCCCTCTCCCCTGTGAGGTGCCTTTTTCATTAAAGGACAAAACTATACGGTCTGTGGGTTCCTTCAATCCAAAGCAGACAATATCTCATAAGCTGGTTTACCATGTGAAAGGATTTGGGTCGAGAGCTCTGGTGATGCGCCTTTTATCCCACATTGGTTAGGAGATGAGGGGCTTGAATCTTTATAAGCTTAAGTTTCCTATCTCCTCATGAGACACCTTTTTCATTAAAGGATAAAACCGTCCGGTCTGTGGGGTCCTCCAAGCTAAAGCTGATAATACCTCACATGTGAGCCTGTTGTGTGAAAGAATTTGAGCCAGACAATATTAGTCAAAGCGAACAATACCTCACATGTAGACCTGTTGTGTGAAAGAATTTAGGCCGGGCATCATCATTAGCGTCATCTGTAGGAATAGGGACGTGTCCTCTACCCAAGCCCCTCTTCTTAGGGGCTCTAATGATGCACCCTTTATTTTCCCACATCGATTGGGATACATTGTCTGTCTCTTATTTTAACTATAGTTAGAGTTAGATTTTTTATGGTTTCTATAGTCTGAAACCTATGATGTTCAAAGTTGTCCATTTAAATGGTTAGCTTCATTTTCTTTTGCATCTATGAAGTAGGGCACCTCCTTTGAAGCAACATTTTTTGCATTTCCAAATCAGAAAGTCTTGGCAACTCTAAGAAACATCGCTATTTCTTTAATTTGCTTAGAATTAGAACCATTCCATTTGAGTTACTACTACTTCTATAGCTTTCTTTATTGTTTGTAGGTGATCTAGCAAGTTGAAGCTTTTGGCCGTTATGATGATGTTCGCAATTAGAATTGATATACCGAAAATATGAAGTAGATCATTTTAACCAGTTTCAAATGTTATTCACCTTTTATTTTTAGAATCTCTTGAATGATGCCTTGTGTATTTTTATGGTTGTTCTATCCTTTGGTTGTAAAACCTCTAGGATGATGACTATTCGTGGTGTTTTATGATTTTAGAGTTATGCATGTGTGAACTAACTTCTAATTGGATGGTGAAAATGCTTTGATCTTTGCTACTAGGCAATGATCATTTTTGTTAAATATTTTTGCCTCTTCTTATCTCATGTACATGTTAGATTCATTCATTTACCTTTAAAAGGAATGAAATGTCTCCACGTCTAGTTCTCTTATACAAGTATTTTATCAAAAGGGATGGTAGATTTTGAATTGGATGGTGATCGAAAGTGCTGTTGGAACTTGGAAGCATGGCTGGGTTGTTTTGCGTCGTTAATGTCTACTAGTGGTCTGATATGAACTAACTTCTATCAAGATGTCTGCTATGTACTTAATTGAAATGATATGGTCTAGTTAGTTTCTGTTAAATATATAAGTCTCTTCTTTAGATTCATTCATTTATCTTCAAAAGGAAGGAAAACACATGTCTAGTTTTCCTGTTTGAATATTTTATTAAAGGATGGTAGTTTTTGAATTGAATTATTTGATGATCAAAAGAGCTATTGGAAACATGACTTGGCTATTATGCATCTTCAATGTCTACTAGTAGTCTAATGTTATGCATTGAATGTCAGTGCTAGCATAATGCTTTTGATTTTTGGATTTTTAGTGGTACATATTGAATAGTTCTTCAACTCCAAATGCCTATTAACTATGTCAATTTAGATAAATGAGAAATTATAAAATGATCATGGATCATTGTTCAGTTGAAAAGTCAAACTAATTATATTAAAACAACTAGGAAAATATAAATAAATAATTAACTATATAAATTAGTTATGAAATATGATTTCCTTAAATCAAAGCATGATGGGTTCACCCAACTTCTTCTAAATTTTTAGATTCTTTCTATTAAATTAGTTGTTCAACTATCATTAGTTTGACTTTCCAACTAAATATGGTGAGTTGGTGGTCCTGAACCATTGTATATCCTCTGTCCAATACGGGCCTCAATATGAAATTTCAACCCAGCCGGAACCAACGCGAACAAGATTTATCAATTTTTTTTTCAATTGCAAAATTGGTTCTATCTAGGGTTTGTGTAAAGGCTTATCCAACCTTGAGCCATTTCATTAAAATAGTGCAAAAATTGGTGTAGAATGAGCTCTAATCCCGCACCAAAATACGCACCAATTTGCGCGTGTGAACAACGCCACAATAAATTTATTGTGGCATCGTTTACATAGCAAACACTGTATTTTTTATAATTACAAAATAAGTCATATACTTTTACATTTGAAATATTTTAGACCAATTTCAACTTTAAATTATTTTGTTTCCTTTTTCATAATAATTATTTTATTTATTTGTTATTTAAAGAATATAAAATTAATTGAATGTATAATTATTTATATTTTTTAGATTTATGCAGAATTACAAGCTATGTTTACACAGAATTAGTCTAATGTGATTATTGTAGAATTATGCAGAATTACAAGTTTTTTCTGCTAGAATTATGAAGAATTATTGCTACGTAGAACTAGATCGTATTACATCGGTGCTTTGGAATGAAGTATAATGTTGTGATGCTATGACACAACACTAAAGAAAATGAACTGGATTTTCATTGATATTTTTATTCTTTGTAAAGTGTACTGGAACTTGTTTTATATATTTTAATTAAATAAACTGTGATATTGTATATTATTTATTATTAAATCTAATATTTTAAATTATATTAAAATATTAATATAATTAAAATATTTTAAATATTTTTTATTTATATATAATATTATTTATATTTAAATTGGATGAATATATACAAAATAAAAAGTATGAGAAAATTTTAAGGTTACTTAGTTTTTCATATACTTTACTTTTACTTCGCTTTTATCATCATTAGATTATAGTATATTATTTCATTCAATGGTTATTATTAATAAAGTAAAATTTATTTTGTAAAAAATAAAATAATCATAAAATGCGTGGTAAGTATGAATATAGTTTGTAAAGATAATAAAAAAATAATAAATAATAAAAATAAGAGATACAAAAGAATATATAAATAAAATTAGTATTACGAGTTAAAGATCAAAATACCATTTTGGTGTTTTGGATCGGAGACGGTCCAATTATCTATCGAGAAGGGGTGGAAAAAATCAAATTTGGATCATGACTTCGACGTCGGAAATGGGGAAGCGAAGTGATGAGCCAGCGATCAAGAATGACGAAAGCGATATAAAGAATCCAAAAATCCATGGAACAGAAGAAGAAGAAGAAAATGAGGAGAAGGGCATTTATGTCGGGACAAAATGGAGTGAACTAATCTACGATAGCGAGGAACACAGTCAAGCCGCTGAAAAATACGTTGAACATTTTAAGATTTCCAAGTCCGTAATTTTATTTATTTATTTCTGGCTATGAATTTCTCTTATATTATAAAATTGTTGGGTTTTTTTATTCTTTCTTCAGGGTTTTGATTTTATACCTGATGATGGTCCTGGAGGTTTTTTGGGGTTATTTATGCCACTCGATCTTGAAGAAGATGATATATTATCCCGAGGTTGAAAGAGAGCTGTTGATTTTGCTATTCAGAAGGAGAATGATAATCGAAAGTTAATTAAGGTTTACATTTGATGTTTGTTTTTTTGTCATTTTCATCAATGTATATGTCTCAAATGCATAATGCTAATGATATTTATTTACATGTTGTCTGAACATAAAAAGCCTCTCAAACTTGTAAACTTGTCAAGTCAAATTTCTGCTATTGTGGTATATTCTATGCGACCTTTGAGGCCAAAGAGATTCCTGATGGAGATATCCAGGTTTATCAAGCTAAGGTCAATCATGATATTTATCTTGAAGATGGTGTTGAGGATCCTGAAGCTGAGGTTTTTATTTTTAGACTCAAGTCAAACTAACACGTAACTAAAGCAATTTCAAAGCTTAAATGAAAAAACAAAAAAAGAACTCTCATTTTGGAAATTCTGACTAATTCTTTCTAGTACTGTGTTGGTCTGATGAGGAGATTGTTGTTTTTGGTTTATTTATTGTCTAACTTGCGAGGATAACCATGATCGAGTAATATTTTAATTTTTCCTAGGTGGTACAGAACTGCATTGAACAACTTTGTCTGTCTCTTATCTGTACTGAAACCAGAGTTAGATTTTTTGTGGTTCCATTGTCTTAAATCCATGATGTTCAAAGGTTTCCATTTAAATGGTTAGCTTCATTTTCTTTCCAATCTATGAAGCATGGCACCTCCTCTGAAGCAACATCTTTTTGCATTTCCAAATCAGAAAGTCTTGGCAACTCTAAGAAACATCACCATTTCTTTAACTTGTGGGAGCATTCCATTTGAGTTACTAATACTTCTATAGCCTTCTTTATTGTTTGCAGGTGATCATCTAACAAGTTAAAACTTTTGGCTGTCATGACAATGTTCGCAAGTAGAATTGATTGCCACAAATATTAAGGATGCCTTGTGGATTTTTATGATTGTTCTATCCTTTGCTTGTAAAACCTCCAGTATGATGACTATTTGTGGCGTTCTATGATTTTAGAGCTATGCATGACTGAACTAACTTCTAATTGGATGGTTAAAGTGCTTTGATTTTTTCTATTAAGCAATGATCGATATTGTTAAATATTTTTGCCTCTTCTTATCTCATGCACATGTTAGATTCATTCATTTATCTTCAAAAAGAAAGGAAGTGTCTCCATGTCTAGTTCTCCTATTCAAGTATTTTATCAAAAAGGATGGTCGACGGTGATAGGAAGAGATGTTGGAACTTGGAAGCATGACCGAGCTGTTTTGCGTCCTTAATGTTTGCTAGTGATCTGATGTAGTTGGCAATACATGCACTAACTGCACGTGCTGATCAATTGGATTTTTTTTTCTAAACCATTGATATTTAGAGTCTTATGAATTTTAACTAGTCCGATTCGATCCAAACAAAATAATAAATATTATATGTAGCTTGTATATTAGTTGATTGAATAAAAAGTTATCCCACATTGTTTATGGAAAAAAGTTTAGTGTCTTTTATTTTGTAGGGTACACTTAAACTATTAGTTTAAGAGAAAATAGAGTGAAACTAAATTTGTTTCAAATTTGGTGCCAAAATCACTGTGGACTATAAATAATGATGGCACTTGGCAAAGACACAAAATTAATTTAAAAGACTATTTTATATAGGATAGTTGTGGTGCCATTTAACTTACTTTTCTCTCTTCTCTTAAATTTAAAGGATTTGTTGTATCCTAATTTAATACGAGTAATACATATGAAACAATTCCTTATCTCCAAACGCCTCTCAACTATGTCAACTAGTGGAAATGTATAATTTCTTTTAGATGGCGATTTCTGGCTATTAATGCATTGTCATCGTGCTAGGAGAATTGAATGCAATAACCATAACCACCAGAATTTTGTGCAAATCCTTGTGTTGAAGTGGTTGTCATAACTCTAGTTAGCCAATTTTCTATTCATTGTTAATGGTTAGTGATTAAATCATTATGCTCCAACCAATTATGTAAGAGTTGGCCAAGAGTGCCTTCCTTGGTCATTTTCATATTCACTTCTAAAATGTTAAACTTGAGGACCACTCAACCAATCTTAAGAAGAAGGTACCAAAAAGAGACGGTTTTAGGAAGAAGATAAGCGTCAAAGAAAGGAGAGTCATCAGTAAGGAAATGATCCAGTGCTAACTTCTTTTACAGATAAAATGTATGTTAGTATTTTTCATTTTGCAGTTTACATCATCGATATTTCTATTAATAAAAAATGTTAAAAGATTATAAATTCAACTCCAACTAATATATATATATATATTTTTTTTGCTAACTCCTAGCCTTAGGGTCCTAGCTAATATGCCAGACACATCGCTGTAACATTCTTTAAGAAAGTTAAGAGGAAACCATAGATCGATTAGACAGCTAGCAAAATTTTAAGCTTTCACTCGAAACCATTCAAGCAAATTTTGCACTATATTGATAGAAAAGTATTATAAATTCAACTCCAACTAATATATATATATATTTTGCTAACTCCTAGCCTTAGGGTCCTATCTAATATGCCAGACACATCGCTATAACATTCTTTAAGAAAGTTAAGAGGAAACCATAGATCGATTATACAGCTAGCAAAATTTTAAGCTTTCACTTGAAACCATTCACACAAATTTGGCACTATATTGATAGAAAAGCTGCACTAGTTCACAATTTTTTTTGAACAAAGTTGGGGACCCATAGAGTTCGAACCTTACGGGTGACAGCTTTAGGTTGCTGTCTTACCACCTAGGCCAAGAAGTCCGGGCAGTTGACAATTTTATTATGAATAAAGATTGATGATGCTAGTAGCAACATTAATAGTCCCAGTTCAATTATCAAAAAACCGCAATTTATATGCTTCTCTTTATCATGGACTAAAAAAATAGAGAGAGACAAGTGTTTTGTCTTCTTGTGAATACAGTAGCAACATTCATCATTGTTCTAGTACATATAGTACAATTGGTAACTTGGTTACCCTAATATGTATGACAAAGTTCACAAGTTTTTCATGGTCATCAAGAAGGCCATTCCAGGTGAATTGTGTGGTTTACAAAGCTTCTTGTTGGAGAGTCATATTCCTCGATTTGCCTTGCGTCATGGTTATAGATCATCAAGGAACAATGCCAATCCACAGAATGTGCTGAACTACAACTAAATTATAGTAATGAGTGCTTACCATTACTCAGACGCAGAACCATGTCACTGTCCAGAACAGAAGTTATTCAATGTGCAGTGGTTATAACTGTACAATCTCAGAAATGTTTCCGAATGGTTTGCTGCATTTATCGGTAG
Source organism: Mallotus repandus (assembly GCA_949671775.1). NCBI lineage: Eukaryota > Viridiplantae > Streptophyta > Magnoliopsida > Malpighiales > Euphorbiaceae > Mallotus > Mallotus repandus. The sequence continues at coordinate 4,972 of CATIWM010092367.1, read as the reverse complement.
CTGTATCAACTGAGGCAGTAGCTTCATCTAGGACTAAGACCTTACTCTTCTTGAGAAGTACCTGCACAAGACGGACTAGTTGCCTCTGATCCATCCTGCAGTTCTCTCCATTTTCAGTTACTGCAGCAACAGGATAACCATTCATAGTGAGAATTCTATAGTAAGAGTCTTTTTACCATTCAAAACAACATCCGATAGAGCACTACTTTAAAAAGCTTCACAAAGACACTTATCCATCAGTTTTCAAAACAGTTTTCAAACCGAAGCAGCAATTAAGTTGGATCTGGTTTTGTTGTAGTGCTACCATTTGATGCAAAAGACAAACAATTTGCCATATTAATTCAACTGGAACAATTGATGGCACTAGCAATGATGGGTAGCACCAAAAAAAGACATAAGAAATATAATTTTGTATTTAAATAGTTCAAAAAAACGTAAAAAATACACATGCTCTTCGATATAAATAATAGGGGTGAAAATCTATATTTGTATTGCAGCAAGAGCTTTCATTTATTCATTAGTATTTTAATAGTAAATCATTCCTCGAAATAAATATTTACATCAATACAAATAAAATTATAATATTAAATTAATACTTATTTGATAATAGTTATTGATGCAGATTATAAATATTAATACACAAGGATAATTAATGGTTGTAATCAAATAAAAAGTAATCTAACGATTCTAATTTTGCTTGTATAGATATAAATATTTTAATAATAAATAAAAATAAAAATAAAAATACAAAATTGAATCTCTGGATCATGACTTCGACGTCGGAAGTGGGGAACCGAAGTGATGAGCCAGCGATCAAGAGTGATGAAAGCGATACAAAGAAGCCAAAATCCCATATTATGTCGGGAAAAAATGGAGTGAACCAATCTATGATAGCGAGGAACATAGGCAAGCCGTTGAAAAATAAGCCGAACAGTTTAAGATTTCCCAAGTCCGTAATTTTATTTATTTATTTATTTCTAGCTATGAATTTCTCTTCTTCTTTTTTTTTTTTTCAGGGTTTTGATTTTATATCTTATGATGGTCCTGGAGGTTTGCTGGGGTCATTTATGCCACTCGACCTTGAAGAAGATGATAAATATATTATCCCGAGGTTGCAAGAGAGCTGTTGATTTTGCAATTCAGAAGGAGAACGATAATCCAAAGGTAAGTTTTTTTTTTTTTTTTTTTGTCATGTATCAATGTGTGTCTCAAATGCATAATGCTAATGATATTTATTTACATGTAGTCTGAACATAAAAAGCCTCTCAAACTTTTAAAACTTGTCAAGTCAATTTTCGCCTATTCTGGTATGTTCTATGCGACTTTTGAGGCCAAAGAGATTCCTTACTGAGATATTCGGGTGTTGGAAAAATTGGACAGTATTGGTGTAGTATAATAATATTTATAGAGATAAAATAAAATTTATAATATAAATAATCAAAAAATAAATATATGGAGGCGGTCAAACTGGTAATGAGTGAATAAAATAGATGGTAAAACCTGCCGTATAAATAATAATAAATGACATCAAAATTTTAACGTAGTTTACTTTTAGTGTTAGGACAACCTCCGAAAAATTCTTCCACTATAAAAATAGTAGGTACAAGAGAGAGTCTTCTTTAGATTAACACTAGAGGTATACAATAAAAGAAATCTCACCAAAATAGTGGCACTCAAAGTGTTTCCCACACCCCAAAAATAATTTTCTCACTATTTTGTTACTCACCATTTGAGAAAAAAATCTCAAACCCTTAAAACTCTCACATTCTCGTCAAAGAAAAAAATTGCTTTGACTAATTCTTTCACAAGCTCCTTTTTGTTATTTTTCTTCAGCTTGCCTAGTACTCATGCCTTGCCCATTTATGCCTTTATATAGGCATCAAGAATAAACAAACAAACAAACAAAAATTTAACAAATTTTCTTTTATGGCTGCACCGATTTCGGTGTAGCCTTTTTTGATTTTTTTTAAACTTTTCAAACTGTGAGCTCCACTCCACTAGGAGGGACCCATCAATTCTCCCCCTCTCGACTATGTGGAGGTCATCACCATCCCGGCGGCCAATCCACAGAATTCGAACTTCTCCCTCGGTAGAGTCTTTGTTAACATGTCTGATCCATTTTCATATGTATGGATCTTCTCAAGTTGCAACAGCTTCTTCTCTAATACATCCTATATCCATTTATATCTCAAATCAATATGCTTTGACCTTGAGCGAAAGGAGGAATTCTTACCAGGGTGGATAGCACTCTGACTATCACAAAATAGCTTGTATCTATCCTGTTGAAAACCAAGTTCATTTAAGAACTTCTTCATCCACAACAACTCTTTACAAGCTTCAGTTGCTACAATAAACTCTGCTTCAGTGGTAGACAAAGCAACTCATTTCTGTAATTTTAACTACCATGACACACCTCCCCCTGCAAATGTAATCAGGTAACCTGAGGTTGACTTTCTCGAGTCAACATCGTCCGCCATGTTTACATCTGTGTATCCAGCTAGCACAGGTTTGGCATCTCCAAAATATAAGCATATTTTGGACATTCCACGAAGATACCAGAATATCCATTTCACTGCAGCCCAGTGTTCCTTTCCAGGATTTGAAAGGAACCGACTCACAGCTCCAACTGAGTGTGCAATATCTAGTCGTGTACACACCATAACATACATTAAACTACCAACTGCTGAAGCATATGGAACTTTATCCATCTTTTCTTTCTCCTTATCTATGGAAGGGCATTGCTGAGAAGTCAATCTAAAGTGATTAGCAATAGGACAGCTAGCCGTTTTAGCATTGTACATGTTGAACCTTTGAAGTACCTTCTCAATGTACTTTTCTTGTGACAACCACAGTTTCCTGACGCCTCTATCTCTAACAATCTTCATGCCAAGAATCTGCTTTGCTGGTCCTAAGTCTTTCATCATAAAAGACTTACTCAACCGCTTCTTTAGGCTGTTGATTCTGGAAACATTCCGACAATAATCAACATGTCATCTACATAGAGCAATAACACAATAAAATCATCATTAGAGAATTTTTGGATAAAAATACAATGGTTTGAAGTGGTCTTCATGTAGCCTTACTCCCCCATAACAGACTCAAACTTTTTATACCATTATCACAGTGCCTGTTTCAAGCTGTACAAGCTTTTCTTCAATCTGCAAACGTGGTCCTCTTTTTCCTTTTCTTTGAAATCCTCTGGCTGCTCCATGAATATTTCTTCTTCTAAATCACCATGTAGGAAGGCAGTCTTAACATCCATTTGCTAGATCTTCAAATCAAAACTTGCTGCTAAACCCAACACAGTAGGGATGGATGTTATCTTCACGACTGGAAAGAAAATCTCATCAAAGTTGATACCCTTGCTTTGGTTAAATCCTTTTACAACCAATCTAGCTTTGAATCGTGGCTAGAGACTGTGTTCTTTATGCTTGATCCTGAACACCCACTTATTCTTCAAAGCTCTCTTGCCTTTAGGAAACTTCACCAGCTCAAATGTTTGATTCTCATGCAGAGACTTTATCTCATCCTGCATGACTTCAAACCATTCCTACTTGTGTTCATCATTTGTTGCCTCTTCAAAGCTTTCTGGCTCTCCCCCTTCAGTTAGTAGCACAAACTGGTCTCTAGGATATCTGGTAGAAGGTTGTCTATTTCTATCAGATCTCCTTAGTGGCACTGGAAAGGCCTCATTTACTGGTGGTTGATCATGAACACCATCATCATCATCTTCAAATGGAATCTCAATGGGAACATCTTTATTGTCTACATCTAGCAACATATCTTCATCTTCATCTCCAACTTCCCTTGGCACCATTGTTGGAGGAACTAGCTTCAAATTTGAATCATCATCAGAGCTGGGGATGTTCTTCTCAACTCTGGCAATATCTTTGATTGTCTCATCTTCAATAAACACAATATCACAACTTCTGATAAGCTTCTTCTAGATTGGATCATAAAATATATAGCCAAGTTGATCTTGACCATAGCTAATGAACACACGCTGTCTTGTATTGACATCAAACATGGACCTCTCATCCTTGGGTATATACACAAAAATTGCAGATGACCATAGGAAACATCTTTTCCTGAACACACCCTCTGTGGAGTGTCACACTATAGAGGAACACATGGTGAAAGATTCAGTACATGCACTGCTGTAAGTAAAGCTTCACCCCAAAATGTCTTTGGCAGCTTTAACTGTGAGAGTAGAGATCTAACTCTCTCCATCAAACTCTTGTTCATCCTTTCAGCTAAACCATTTAACTGCGGAGTCTTTGGAGGTGTTGTCTGATGTCGAACACCATGCTCTTTGTAATAAGCATTAAATGGTCTAGTATACTCTCCACCGTTGTCTGTCCGGATGCACTTTAGCTTCTTACCGGTTTTTCTCTCCACCAGAGTATGAAATTCCTTGAAGACATTTAACACTTGATCTTTTGACTTCAAGGTGTAAGCCCACGTCTTCCGAGAATGATCATCAATGAAAGTCACAAAGTACTGAGAACCACCAAGTGACTTAGGCATTGGCCCACACAAGTCTGAATGAATTAAATCCAGTACATTCTTCATTCTGAAAGGAGGAGAAGTCCTGAAAGCAACCTTATTTTGCTTTCCTGCAAGACAATCAACACATTTCTCCAAATGCACAAGATCTACTCCAGATAACACATTTTTCTTAGCTAGTATTGTCATCCCTTTCTCACTCATATGACTGAGTCTTTTATGCCATAACTCAACTGTACTTTCTTTCTCCACAATATTCACCATGTCGTTAGAGTGTAAAATACAGTGTTGAGTCCTTTTTGCCTCTAGCCACCACCAAGGAGCCTTTGGTAAGTTTTCCTTGGCCGTTATGGAAGGTGTTCTTGAAACCTTCATCATCAAACTTGCATGTTGAGATTAAATTCAGGCAAATATCTGGAATATGCTTGACATTCTTCAAGACTAGTCTTGTGCCATTCTCCATTTC
>CATIWM010092356.1:0-22251 GCA_949671775.1 Mallotus repandus | reverse complement strand
TTTTTATTTTTATTTTTTATTATCTTTTTATATTCTCTCCTTCTTTCTCTTTTCTCATTTTTTATTTTTATATTTTCATTTTTTTCTCTCATTTTCTTTTTTTATTTTATTCTTTTGTATAGATTAATTATCATATAGATTTTATATCAATACATTAGGTCCATTATAAAGAAAAAAATAGTAAAAAATATATATTAGATCCATTACAAAAAGATAATTTGAATAATAAAAAGTATAGATGTCATAAAAGATGGTATTTTGCAATTGTTTTCTAATGTTGCATTACAAAGAATTATAGTTCTGAAAATATTTTTTAAAAAATAAAATATTTTTCAAAAATAAACAGGGCCTTACTTTTTCTTTTTTCTTTTTTGTTTTTGAATTTTTTATTTTTTAAAATAAAAATGAAAAAATAGAAAATTAATTCATTTGTTAATTTTTATTTTATAATGTTTCATATTTTTATAATTTTTTATTTTTTATACAATTTATTATAATATTTTTATTTAATATAATAATAATTGCAATTTATATAATATTATTTAGCATTAAATTTATTTGTTTTATAAAAAATTTTAAATTATGTACATTTAGAGTGTATTTGGTTTAAATGAATTTCATAAAATTTTATGTAATTCATTTGTATATACAACTGACTGTGTTTGGTTTAAATGAAAATTTTGTAAAATTCTTTTCCAATTCTAACTTTAATCTTGTGGAATTGCTTAACACTATATTAATTTTTATTGATGAAATGTTTTTGGTTCAAATGAATTTAGAATTCATTGGCAAATGAATTCTATTTGAACTTCATTGAAAATGAAATGAATTCCTTAATGAAATTAAACCAAATAAAGAGTTAATTAATTTCAATTTGAATTCATGAAACTATGGTGGTGGTGGTGAAGGTAGCAAAGATTGTGGTGGTCCTACAACCATTGTGTAAGGGAGGATATGGTGGTAGTGGTGGAGGTAGCAGAGTTTTGTAGTGGCGATGTTGGAGATAGTGGAGGTTATGGTAGTGGTAGAAATAGCAAAGGTAGTAGTGGTGACTGTGTTTAGAGACTATAGTGGTGGAGGTTGTGCTGGTGGTGAAAGTGGTGGTGGTGATGGTAATGGTGAAGGTAGCAAAAGCTGTGGTGATGGTGATGGTAGTGGTAGAGGTAGTAAAAGTTGTAGTGGTAGAGACAGTAGAGGTAAAGGGTGTTGCAGCCACTACGTCAAGAGACTATAATGGTGGTGGTGGTGCAACCACTATGTTAAGAGGTTGTGATAGTGGTGGTAGTGGGTAGAGATTATGATGGTGATTGAGGTAGGGGTGGTGGTGGTGGGAGTAGCAGTGACAGTGGTGGTGATGGTGGTGGTTGAGGAGGTTGTGGTAATGTCAAAATATTAATTGGAAAATTTTGAAAAAAAATCTTTTTATTAGTTTTCTAAAGCATTTAATAATTTGAAAAATTTTTAAAAATAACTTTCTAGTTTTTTAAAATTAGAAAATATCAAATAAATCCTATTTTATAGTTTTGTTGGACAATTTTTTTAAAAAAAAATAGGTCATATTTCTCAAAACTAAATAGGCTAAAGAGAATTCTTTATATATCTATCCTAAAAATATCTTCCACCAATAAAAATCTCACATTTTTATTATTTACTTCCATGCCTCATTTTTAATACATTATTTTTCTTCGTACCGTCTTTCTTCACTCATGCTCAAAACATGCTGCTAATTCTAATCTCAAACCTCCAATCTCCTTAAGGTTAGATGAGTTCCATCACTCCTCACATGAAATGAGCGAAGCTTTAAATTTGCTAACAAAAAAAAAAGCTTATTGAATACAAGTTCTCACTTCAATAAGATTTTGATTATGTTGTTGTTTTTAATTTATAGTTTCAATTTTTTAATCAGCTTCTTTTGAACTAGTAAGTGTTTTTTCTTATTTTTGTCCTTGTTAACTTTTCTTTTTTCCTTTTTGTTGATTTGAGAATTATGATTTGTTTATTTTATTTTTTAGGGTTTGATTTGAAGTTTTTATAGAACAAATGAGCTAGCTTTTTCAAATTGAAATTTTTTATATTTTTTAAGTATATTTTATTATTACATGCATGAATTCATTTGTTTTATTTCTTGATATTTCTTTTGGTTGTATGATTGTTTGAATTGATTGTAAATTTGTTCTTTATATTTTTTCATCATAGATCTTTAGGTAATTGTTTGTTTGCTTTGATCTTTGGCTTTGATTTGTACCCTTGGGTATAACTGTAATGTTGTTTTATAGTTTGTACAAACCCTTTTCAAGCAACAGATGTTGAAAACTTGATCATATTCCCTTATTTTCCATATAACTGTGTTAAAAACAAGAAAAAGATGGTTGTCATCACCCGTGGATATAGCTAAGGAGTATTCAAAGAGTTTGACTACGAATGCATTGATTACTCAAGTTGATGGGACATTTTAGGATATGAATAGGCCATAGACAATGATTGTGGACTTAACTAAAAAAAATTAGGCACCTATTTATCTTTTATTGATTCATTTTGCTCTTTTTCTATATTATCACAGTTTCCTTAGTTGTACTGGAAATTGAGGAGGAGTTTGCACATATGGTACACATATAACTACTCTTTTTCAAGTCACTAGTAATACAAACACAATTTTCTACCTCTATATTTATTTTTGGTTGGGTTCATTTTGCTTGATTGTTAATTGCATAGGTTTGTCTCGATGTGTTGAAAAGTGCTTTATAAATCTTGATGAAATTGTAGAAAATTATACCTAGTGCAATTGGGCTTTGAACATCTAAACCATCATCCATCGACTTTTTAATAAAAAGAGCTTCCATTGCTAGTGATAGGTTCTTGAATATTGTTATTGATGAACTATAATATCACCATTTTCTTTTGGCTCGATTTGGGTTGAAATATCACCATTCATCATTTGACTCATGTCATGAGCTTTTTTATATTATATTTAATGTCAAATCCACGTTAAGTGTCTAACTTAAATTTGTTCCTCAAATATCACAAATTGTATATGTCTAACTTTTATATTGCTGATGATTTTAGATTATTATATATCAAATACTTAAATAATTAATGCATATTTAATATAAATTTTAATTAAATTTATTTATGATTGAATAACTTGTAATATTTAATGCTTAAACTCAATTAAGAATTTTATAGCTTATATTTACAAGAATGGAACAATTACTATTTTTTATATATTACAATGGAAAATAGAGTGACAATTTCATTTTCAAAAATTTTAAAGTTATTGGAATATACATATCGAAGCATGAAACTTGGAATATTTTTCATTTACTTTTAGTTTATCTTTCATATATTTTTAGTTTATTTTTTGTATAGTGTTTGTTTATTTTCTGAATATAAAACGATCTCTTACACTTTTATTCAACTTCATGTGGAAAATCTTATTATATTTTTTCATATGTTTGTATATCCAATGATATTTAGTTCTGAATAAAAATAATATAATATAACTCGAAGACAAATATTAATTTTCTCTAATTTTTCAAAAAGGCATTTGATATTTCAATTTCATTTATTTTTGAATATTTTTGATTATTTTTTGTTTATATTATGTATATGAAACAAGTCCTATAAATAATCAAAGTCATCGTATATATATGGGAGCTTCTGTAGTGCCTTAAAGGTATATGTACCTTTAATGTTTTAACTTAGATTGAACCATTAAATATACACCGTTAGATTAAAAAAAAAAAAAAAGTAACCTGAAATCTATACACAAACTATAATCCATTCTTAACGGAATATAATTTTGTAATGGAGGTTTTTGTTTTCCAAATCAAACCCTAACCTCTTACCTTTTTTTTCCTATTTGTTCCTCTCATCAAACTCATTCTTCCCATCGTTGCCCCGATTTCATAGTGGTGTAAAAGACTTGTGAGTTGTGTTATAAAGGATTTGTTGGCTTATCATCAACAACTATTAAGGTAAAACTATTCTATATGTATTCAACAAAATTCGACATCTATTTTTGTTTTCGCTTTAAGAATGTCATCCTACTTTTTGATTAATTTGAATGTTGTTATAAGACTGACCTCATGTATAATTAACTATATTAGACTTTTTTAAGTTTATGTTCAATGTTCATATGGTTATTTTTTAAAGCAAGCCTCATAAAGGTCAACTAAAATATGAATTTATTTTAAAACCATTTTGATATATTTGTATATATTTTTTTATTGTTATGCTAATAGATTGTTATTGACAATATCATGAAAAAATGAAGTCATAGATAGAATTATATATATATTGGTGCTATATAATTTGATTGTAACATATTTATTTCTTTGGAATGGTGTTATAAGGCTGACCTTATGTATAAATTTTTTTCATAGATCATGTCATCATGCTTTTTTAAAGTTCACCGCATACATTTATGGCTATTTTTTAAAGATTGTCCTTATACATATATTTTTATCATAAGTCAACCACAACATGAATTCTTGTGTTTAAAATTTTTTATATTTTTTTATCCTTGTGCTAATAGATTGTTGATTACGTATAACTTGGACAAAATGAAGCTAAAGATAGAACTATATATTTTAGGAAATATGCAATGTTCTCTTGTGAGTTGAAAGAATTTTTTTTAATAAATTTATATTTACTTGGTAATGAGATATAAAAACACAATTGCATTGTTATATTATTATACAGACTAATAAGTTTCAAGGAGTAATGCAAATTTTAGAAAGTCTCAATGCACAAAATAATATACATTAAAATATTATGGAACAAATTGATAAGTTAGAAAACATAGTTTCTGAGTTAGTGACCACTGTAAAAGAACTTTCAAGTGTAGTGGCATTATAATGATTCCCCTCTTACTTTTAGTCAATGAGTTAAATCCTCCTCACCATCAAATGGAAATGTGGATGAACTCAAGAAAGTTAGAAACAATAGTGATTTTCATAATACTAAAGCTCAATTTATTTTAGAACTTTCGAATAGTGAATCCCCTAGTAAAAAGGATTCAAAACAAATGTCCAATGTATGTTATTTGAATAAAAGTTAATAATTAATTTTTTATTTGATTTAATTTGGCAACACCATTATACAGGAAAAATTGGATAAAATATCAGGAGTTCATATCGAAAATAATCTGTCTAATTTTTCTAGTCCCACATTTTGAACAACTGAGGAAAGAAAGTCGAGTCAATATCAAATATATTCATATGATAAGCTTTTAATTCATAAAAAAAAATGAGCCTACAAGTTAGAAGTGGATGCTAGTCCATTCAATGTTAAAAAATTAGTTAGCATGGACGATTTGAAGATATTGCAGTATGCTTTTCAATTCATCTATTAATGGAAGCTTGTATGTTACGCTTGATTTATTTATTTTAAAATTTTACTATGAATATATCCATGTTATAATTAATAATTGATGTTGATTTTCTTAGGAAAATACTTTGCAGAACTAAATATGACTTTCTTAGTCGAAATGAACTATGTCTTTTAAAACCCAAAAGTCAAATATCTACGCAAGTAAGTTATATTTTTATTATTTAATAATATGACAATGTTACTATACTTTTGATATGATAATAACATGTACTTATGTTATGTTCTACATATAGTTAATAGAGATGACATGCTACTATCTTGCATCAGAAGAAAAGAAAAAAAGACCAATGATATTTTGTTAATTGGTTTTCGCTGACATATGTATTAGTAATTGTTGTCTTTCTGTTTTTTTTTTCAAAATGAGTTAATTTTTTTGTTAGACAAAAGTTGTTGAAAATCCTAATGATTCATTGGATTCATGAGAAGTTTTAAAATTAAAGATAAATTCATGACCAAGTCATTTGCTAATTGTTAAAAGGTAATTATAAAGAAAATAATATAATTTTTTTTTAATAATACAAATAATTTTTTTTTTTGTAGATTTTTGTTGCAATGTTTGATAATATTGGAGAGCATTTTTATTTACATATGTTTTGACTTAATTCAAAAAATGGTTGTTTATTAGAATTCTATGAATGTGTCAATGCGAGGCAAAAGCTTATATACATTGGTAATTATTTGAATATTGTGAATGTTTAGTTTCTGATTTTGAAATTTTATATGTTTCTAACAATATTTATGTTGTATATTAACGATAGATGGACTACTTCTATTTGTATTTTAAAAAAGAAATAGAAGAAATTTTTGAAATGAATGGTCATTTTATCATTTTACCTCTATTCGACAGCTATCTATACCTCTACAAGATAATAATTATGTATTTTTTTAATATTTAGTGAGTATTAATGTTATTTCTTTATTATTTGGAAGATAATTTGTTGTTGTTTTGATTACTTTGACAGTGGCGTTTTCATTATCAAGGAATGATGTTAAGAGAAAATAATGTGATTGACCACTAATAGTGTGCGTTCCTTAAAGATGATGAAATATTAAAAAAATAGCTTTATTCTTATTATTACATGAGGTCAATATAGAGAAGCCTGCAATTGTTGAGAAAGCCAAAAAAATAATAATAATAAAACATTCAAATCTCGAGTAGTTGCTTCAAGAAATTTACAACCAAAGCATCTTGAATTTAATGAAAAAAATGAAACCAATGAAAGGTGGCAAACGAAATTCAAAAAAAAAAAATTCAACACGGCGAGCAAAAATAGTGCTTTTAATATTTTCCCATTATCTAGCCATGACATTTTGATATGTTGGCAATTGTTACAATTTAATGATTTGTTTGTATGATTTTAGAGAAAGACATGTATATGAATTTGATTTTTTTTTCAAAATTTCACCCAATTTTGATCATGTCTTTATAGGTTGTTTCATTGATGATATAATGTATTGTTTGCTAATAGTTGGATATAAAGTAAATCGAGGAAATTATTGGCTTTAGCTACAACACATTTATGAATAGCCCTTTGATATTATTATGTTCTGATGAAATGTATGATGATAAGTACAAATGAAAAAGCTTGGAGTAAACAAAAAAAAAATCAAAATAATTGTTATGCAAATATTGGAGTTAATCAAATGATCTAGGTAGTGGCAATTATAATAACTGGCCAAAGGATCAGAGGTAGTGGCAATAATAATAATAGCAAAGTCTTCAGAACAACCCTAAGTATCTTAGTTCTACAAAATATCAAATAAAACAGAACAAGACTAATAAAAGACCAACGCACATAGAACAAAAATTAAGTCAAAAAGAAAGATGATCCTAAAAAAGAACAAAATAAAGTCTTTGTTCATAACTGTTAAAGAATAAGAGATATATATTTTATTAAATTTTAGAAAACAAACAGAATAGATGAACTCACCATAGGTGGAAAGAATGATTAAGCATGGTGAGCCACACATAAATTTAGAACTGAGAGCTTCAAACCCTCTCAAGGCCATACAAAAGATTCCATTTTAAAAGGTGCTGTGAATTTTGGACAATGTGATTGATAAACTACAAATTATGCCCGCAACAATGTCAATATGCATCTCTATTTCCAAAAGGAATATAAAGAAAATAGAAAGCTAGTTTCAAGAATATAGTTCTCACACTTGTTCTATGATGAATCTCATGAATCCTGTAAACATTATTAGTTTGATAAATTGATGAAACACCCAACCTTTTCAAACAAATGTTATGCTAGGATAACTTGGCTACAATAATAAAGAAAGATGATGATCAATATACATCAAGTTTTAAAATTTAAAAAGTAATTTCATTCATTGCTTTAAAAAAAGAACAAGAAATAATAAAAAGGGAATAAAAAATTGAAACCTACAAGGGACACCCTGCTTTAGATCACATTCTAATATGTAAATGTAATGCATTTCCTCCATGAAATATTAATACACTTAAACATGCAACCATGTAGCACACAAATTGAAAATTCACAAAGAAACTTGTATGATTAGTTTACAGAATTAGAGCCATATTATTAGGAATTAGCACCCACTTCCTTTTCTTTTTTTTTTGTTTTGAATTCTACAATAACAACAAGGATGGAATTTATTGGAATTACTTGTCTTTAACTAATGCATTCAAAGATCAACAATTGATTATATATTCCTACCAAAACAAATATAAGAATTTGAAGAAGAGTTTGAGCAAGAAAGGAATTTCTTATCCAAAAAAGATTTGAAATTGAATTAGTTATAATAGAATCAATAACAGAGGGCCAAGTTATCACAATAAAGCAGATAGCTTATACAGCCTAGGAGAAAAAATTAAAAAAAAATAATTAAATGAAAAATATTTAAGAGATACATCTCACACCATAGCATTACAAAACAACATCAAATGATTGTGATAGCCAGCCTTCTCAAATTTATTGCATCAATGAATAATTCAAAAATTAAAAAGCAGTATACTGAATCTCTAAAAAAATGAATATATACATATATGGAAATTCTCACATTTCATCATATGTCTCTATCCAAAAGCTTCCAATCTCTAATGTGTCTAAAATGTTTGCAGTCTTTATTTGCCATTAAAAATGACTGCAAGTAGCTACAGGAGTAGGAATAAGGAAGAATCCTAATTGGATTTAAGAAATTTACAGCAAGTTTAAGTATGATATGTGCAAAACCAAAGAGCTAGTTTATAAGAGTTGGACTTGGGCAAGAAATACTAATTGGATTTTAGCTTTTAACAAAGGTTTTTTTTTTTGTTATATTGATTTCATGGCAAGGGATTAAGTTATTACATATAGATAAATTCTAGGGAAAAGTACAAATAACTACCCTACGGTTTCACTCATTTTCATTTAGAGGCGTGTGGTATTTTTTATGATAAAGAGGTACCTATGATTTAGTCCGTTAGCCACTAGAGGCAATTCACACTAACACCGTTAGAAATGATGATGTAGCATGGGCAAAATTGGAATTTCAGACTTTAGCCTCTGATTTAAAAAATGGAACCTCAAGGTAGTTATTTGAACTTTTTTAATAAGTTTATTCCATAATAAAATGATTTATTTTATTTAAGAATATGTATTTTAATTTATGAAAGAAATGTAAGAATATTATTAATTATTAATTATTGATATGTATTTTGTTAATTTTTTATATATTTATCGTAATTAATTTTTTTACTTTACTTAAGGATATTTGATCTTGTTGTTATTATTTTATTGTAAATAAAATAAAATTATATATTTTTAATTTACAAAAAAAGTATCTTGTGGTACTTGTAGTTATTTGTACTTTTCCTTAATTTCAAGACTTAGAACCATCTTTCAGGCAGTTTACTTCTTCTTTAGGTATGTAACCAGAATCTTATTCTTTTTTTTTAGTATTATGCCTTAATTTTTGCCTAAGTCGCCCTTTTGGGTTTTCAACTTAGTAGGCATGCTCTAACTTTTTCCTAAGCCTCCCTTACGGGTTTTTAACTTAGCGAACTTTATTTTTGCCTAAGTTGCCCTTTCGGGTTTTCAACTTAGCAATTTATTTTCTTTTTCTTTCATATTTGGCTATAAGAGAAGATGAGTTTGCTCAATGCTCCTACTAACCCTTTGACTTATCAATCTCATCAGTTACACTCTCATTCTCTGAGGATGAAGGACATTCATGCTACTAATCAATGGATTAACTAGATGAAGAATCTTGCAGATTCTGAGATCACTTGGACCTGTCCTTGGTGGAAGCTGAAGTATGTGACTGTTGATTTATATGATCACTGTGTTCCTATTCTTAGACTGCGCTTCTCTACTTTTATTTCTCCTTCACACCTCTACCGTCAGTATGGACGTAGTTAGTTCATTGTCATAGTCTTATATGATTTTGAGGGCTTTCCCTTGAGACAAGATTTCTAGATAAAGTGAAGAGTTTATGGCCTCGAAGGACTCTAGAGCGAAATATGAATCCTAATGCTGATGTGACCATTGATGACAACTACAAAGCTTAGGTCATATTGTAGGCTATAGAGCCACCAGAATTTGCTAAATATAAGAGAGCTCAAGTACTATAAGATGAGTCTCAAAAGAAGAAATGAAAAATATAGCTAAAAGTGATCTTATAAACCTAGTTTTCAGGTTTTTCATGTTTTGTTTTCCTTTCTAGCCCTTATGCATTGTAATAAAGATAGGAAATGCATTTTAAACAAAAATTCCATTTCAATTTGATTCATTAATTAGGGCAAAAAATGAGTACATTTGTTACATCACATAACATAACTCCTGTTATCAGCTAATCCTTTCGAATTTTCAAACTGAATATTTTTCACTCACTTTTAATTCCCTAATTTTTGCCTGACAAGCCCTTTGTGGGTTTTCTAATCAGTAGGATCACTCTTTAGTTATTCCTTAATTTTTTTCTGCCAGCGGTTTGTGGGTTTTCTAAATAGCAAAAATGTCCTAATTTTTGCCTGACAAGCCTTTTCATGTTTTCTAGTTAATGGACTTTTATTCTTTATTCTTCTTTTTATTTAAAGGTAGTATTTCTTGAGGCGGTCTAGGCTTACTGGTTCTTCTTAAGCCAACATTTCCCCTATTGCTTTCTCTTCTAAAGCTAAGTATAAAATTAATGGCTTCTCTTCAAAACTGGTGGACTTGTAAGGTATTCCTTGATCTTATTAAAAGCTCTCTAGCATTCTTCATTCCACTTCACAGGTTGATTCTTCCTTAAGAGTTTGAAGATAGGGTTGCAAATAATAGCAAGCTTTGCTATAACCTACTAATGTATTGTAGTTTCCCAATGAACCATCTTAAATCTTTCTTTATTTTCGGTGTGGGCATTTATTAAATAACTTTGATCTTGTATGGATCCACTTTTATTCCTCTCTACCTGATTATATATCCTAGTAGTTTTCTTGAAGTTATCGCAAAAATGCACTTTTTCAGGTTGAGCCTTAGATTATACTTCTTGATTATGGCTAAGAACTTGTCCAAGGCTTCAAAGTGCCCTTCCCTTGTTTATGACTTTACCATTATATCATCTACATACACCTTTACTTCTTTGTGCATCATGTCATGGAATAGTGGAGTTGTTGCTCTTTGATAAGTTGCTCCTACATTCATTAATCTAAAGGGCATTACTTTGTAGCAATATGTTCCCTATTCTGTAATGAAAGCAATTTTAATCTTGTCCATGAATGCCATCATTTTTTTATTATAACCTGAAAACCCATCCATGAAAGAATACATTACACTAGAAGCTACACTATCAACCAATACATCAATATTAGGTAAGATGACTTTATTCAAGTCATCTTTAGGGTAAACTTTATTCATGTCTCTGAAATCTACCCACATTCATGCCTTACCATCTTTCTTAGGAACTAGCACTGTATTTGCTAACCATTGGGGATATCCCACTATATCAAGGAAATTAGCTTGGACTTGCTTAGCAATTTCTTCCCTTACCTTTTATGTCCATTCAGGCCTTAGTCTGCGAAGCTTTTGTTTAATCGGTTTAATGTCTGGATAAGTTGGAATGTGATGGTCTGTATTTTTTTATCTAAACCTAGCATATCTTCGTAAGACCAAGCGAATACTACCTTTTCTTTTATTAATATTCTCTCAAAATTTTCCCTCTCCTCAAGAGTTACATCATGCTATATAGAAATATTCTTTGGATTATCATCTATGCCCATGTTGAATGAATATAATTAAATAGAATTAATGTCTAACATGCACATACAATAAGTAGTAAAATGCATAGAACCATTAGGATAAACATCACACAAGTAAGCCAAACTAAAATTCATATCATTGACCATAGGAAAAATAGAGTTTTTATCCTCATAAAGACCGAATGTTATTACATCAATTTCTTCATAAAAAAACATCACTAAAACTATTGCTAATGATAGTAGCTAAATCCTGTGGTGGCTTTTTGTTAGGTAGCAGACACAGTAGCTCCTTGACGACCATAGTCCCCATCTTCTCAACAACTTGCTTCGTCACCTCCTCTTGGTTGTCTCTCACTAGACTTTCAATGATTTGCTACTTGAAGATCTCGAATCTTGGAACACTCATATCAACTACATTAATAGGTTCTTTAAGACCCAAGTAGAATTGTCTTTCCCCTATTTAACAAAGCTTTCTTCCAGAGGTTTCACTTTCTGTGGGGCTTTTCTGTTGATCCCTTCTTTCTTTTCCTACTGTTTGATTTTATCTCTGTATAGCCTAGCCCTTTGGTGTCATTCTAGGTCTTAAAGTTTGGTAACACTGGAATTCCCTGCTAGTTCTTTCCCAATCCCAGTCTAGATTGAAACTGCATCTTTTCCATAATCTTTGTAACTCTTGGATCCATTTTAATTCCATCAAAGATTCCAATTACTTAGAAACCAGGGGGAGCAATCACCTACTTCTAACTGTTTAGTACAGCTAACACAGTCTTGTTAATGCTTGTGTATGTGGTCACTACTTCTCCTTCATTAGGGAATTTTATCTTCTAATGCACAGTTAAGGGCACTCCACCAAGAACATAGAACCAAGGGTTACCCAGTAATAAAGCAAAGGTGACAAGAATGTCTAGCACAGTAAATTCCACCATTGACTCAATAGGACCAGCTTTTACCAGAGCTTGGAATGTTCCTTCTACACTCATTATATTATCATCATAAGCTATGATTATTAAGTCTGAATTTGTCAAGTCCTCAATTTTTAGACCTAAATTAGATAGAATTTTCAATGGGCATACATTAATTGCAGAACCATCATCTACCATCACATAGTTAGTTCTTTTACCTCTAACTTCAGTTGGAAGGAATAGAGCCTTATTATGATCCCTTCCTTCTAGAGATTAATCCTCATCTGAAAATGTCACCACTCCATATTTCTTCTCAGCAACCTTTGCTAGCATAGCCTCAGGTGTAGCAGTAGTTTCAATGCTCATTTTAGATTAGGCTTTGACAAGAGCCTTTCTATGTCTGCTAAAGTGTATCAGACGCTCTCAAATGCTCACATTTTCTTTTGCCTTCTCAAGTTATTCAAGGATTAAATCATCCTTTTGTTCTTCTGTTATTTCTTCTTTATCCACTTCCTCTCTTTATTGCTTTGTTTGTTCTCTTCTCAGCTGGCTTGTAACCTTTCCCACTTCTAGTAACATGGTTTACTTTAGTATTATTTGTCCACACATTGTAACTTACATTATCTTCCTCATTAAAATTATACCAAATATCAATTGTTCCAATAGTTCAATCTCTCATCCCATCTTTCCAGATCTCTACCATACATGTTTCTTTCTTGAGTGTCTTCTCATCATCTAATTCATCACCCTATCCCGTGGGCATAATTATTTCAAGAGGTATGTCATTAGAAGCTGGTTTTGAGTAAAACACTTTAAAATTAAACTTGCCCAAAGGCTGTCCCAACAGATCCTTAACTCCTCTTTATAGTTGCATATGAGTCTCATATTCCTTCTTCTCACTTATTAGCTTGTCATCCTCGAATTCATCACCCCATTCTCCTGGCACAATTGACTCAATGGGGATGTCATAAGAAGGTGGTTTGGAGTAAAACACCTTATAGTCAAATTTGCTAGAGGGCTGTCCCAACAGATCCTTTACTCCTCTGGGGGCATCAAGAAGTTTCAGATTAGCTTCAAGGTTTAGGTCCTCAAAGGAGTTTAGAACTTCTTTCTCACCAACTCTTAAATTTATTGTCATAGTAGCTGGGGGTAGTATATTTCAATAGTTTGAGAAAGGATTATTTTTGGTGCTATGGTTTTGGTTTGATATTTCAGCGTCAGTAATTTTTCCAGCATCTATAAGGTTTTGGATTTCGTGTTTCAGATGGATGCAGGTGTCTATTGAATGACTAGTAACTTAGTGAAATTTACAGTAGCTGTTTGGGTCATAGCCAGGTACATTTAGGTTTAGTGGCTTTGAAAAGGGAAGGGGTCTGAGCAAGCCCTTTTGAATTAGGCACTCTAGGACTTTTGACAAGGGTTGCTTAAACTTTGAGAACCTTGTTGTCACCTTGTCACCTGCCATGCATAGTATGTTATCAAAGTCAAATGAGTAGCCCATGCCTTGCCCTCTCATCAGCTCTTCCATATTGGACATCTTCTGATTTAGTGCTTACATATACTTGTACTCAAGATATTGAACCAGCTCAAGTGATTCTTTCTTAGTTTACTCTACCATGTAGTTCTCAACATCTTCAAATTTCATGTCCATAACAGGTACATTCCTAGCAGCATTCAAAGGTTACCCCCCAACATTGTCATTGTTAGCAGGTGGATTTTCCACAACAGGTCGAATAGCAGCAGTAGGTGCAGGTGGTGGCATTAATCCAACCAAAGCTTGTCTCAATTCGTCTTGCATTATTGCTCTTATGTAATCCATCAATGCTCCTTTGATATCTTCCAAGGTCTAGTTTCCTCCCTATTATTATTCCATCTCTTTTGTTTGCCTATTGGTATTGGTGTTGATGCAGGTGGTGCTTCTAGGTAGAGCGGGTTGATAAGACTTTTCTCTAGTCTGATGAGAATCTTTTTTACAATTGACTATGGACTTGAAGTAATTCTCTCCAATCTACCACCTTTTTGTTTCCAAACACAAGATGACCAAGATGAATCTATAATGGCTGCAAAATAAAGTGTTAGTGTGATGCATGAACAACATGTGATGCATGTATGAATGATGCACGTGCTATGCAACTAGTGACAAGTATACAAGTAACAAGTCAAGTGTACAACATACATCCTTCCAACCTTATTCCCCCCACACACGAATTCAATGGTAAATCTCTTTTCCTAGGATTTTTGGTCTTAGCCTTAATGTCAATAGAGAATAACAGGTACCGACACGCATGCCATATCTCTCAAAGCAATAAAAGCAAAGAAATAACATTTCTAGGTATAAAAGTATAGCCCAATCTTTATTAGTCCAGTTGGGCTTCTAAAGTATGAGTTGGGGCCCTTATAGATAGAAATACCTCTTGGCAACAAACACAAGCAATTTTGGTAGATCCAAGGAGAAGGTACTAGGCCACTACATAAGCTGAGTCCAGTGAAAAGATCAAGGTTCCCTTAGCAAGATGCCCTCGTTTAAGACTTGAGCCACAGGCTAAGGTCAGAGGGCCCCATCATCCTTTACAAACTCGAGAGAAGACTACCCCCGCCCTTTTAAGACTTAAGTCACGGACTCTAGTTATATGAGCCCAGTAATCTCTCTTGAAATGAGTTAAGGCTAAGAGTGATGGTTAGCCAATTTACAATCCCAAGAAGATAGTGGAATCAAGGGACTATAAACTAATGCCATAGGATAGTAGGAACATGTAAAAATGAATGCAAAAAGAAAATAATAATTAATAAAATAATTCTAAAGAACATAAGTAGAATCAATATCTCTTATCCCCAATGGAGTCGCCATTGTAGACGGCAGGGTTTAGCGCGCGCCCAAGTATATTGCAATCGTGACACTATTTGAGCTCAGTACTCCAGGGAACACACTACTATATCATAAAGACATAGCGTGGAGATGAGGAGTCGCCACCCAGGGTAATAACTTGGACAAATCGAAGGTGGTGTTAACTCAATTCTCTAAAAGAAAGTTAGCACTACAACCAGGAGATTTTGGATATGGAATACCAACTTCTTTTAGTCTCATTTTCATTTAGAATTACCTTAGTAGTCATTATTTTATCATCTAATTACATTCAATTTCATATAAACCCTAATTAATCATTCATCTAACTCCAAGGCAACTTAGTCATAAAAAAGCATATAAGAACTGCACTCATAAAGTGAAAAGACATCCCTAAGTTAGTCTAATCTACATTGATTTTAATTATGGTGAGCTAAATCATCATATTTTAATTAAGAGTGAGCCTAAAAACTAAAAAGACCTAATTCCTACTCAATTTTAAATTAAATGAGCCTAAGTCTATTCATTTTAATTCTAAAAATGGGCCTAATTCTACAAATTATGAAGGTTTTAAATTAGTGGGCCTTATTCTTATTAATTTAATTTAAGTGAAATGAACTCTAAAATCTACAATTTATGGGGAAATGCCTTAAGTGGGCTTTGCTAATGTCCAAGTTAATTTTATTAACTAACGTGGGCTTAAGTCTAAATTAACCTAATGGGCCTAAGTTAATTAAACCTAAAAAACCAATTTTTTTTTAAAAAAACCTAATAACAAAGTGAGTTAAAACTTAAATGTGGGCTTAGGGCCTAAAAAAAAAAAACAAGCCCAAATAATAAATTAAAGCAAATAAACAATCAAAACATGCATTCTACCATTTCTAACCCTAATATAATTTCATGCAACCTAAAAATTACTACTACCACCATTGATTTTATTAGGGTTTACCCAAATTGAACCTAATTTACTAATTGATTTTAAAGTGCAGAAAAAGTAAAGGTTTCACTATGATCTTACTATTAGGGCTATTACAACCTATATACAAATTTAATAATGCCCAAAACTAAATGCACAAATTAATTACCATGAACCAAACAAAAACATTAAAAAAAACTAAATTAAATAGGAATATATCCATGGCATTTCATGGAACTTTATAGGTTGGTTTTCAGAACAAATGATTCCCTTCATGTTATAGCACTACCACCATAGCCATATCAAATTAAAACAAACAAAAGAAAACATAAAAGTATTAATTAAAATCAAAATAAGAAAATTAAACAAACTAAAATAAATTCAAAGAAATAAAGAAATAACAAAAAAAGAAAGAGAAAAGAAGAAGAAGGCTGATGATGTATGGATGCTGTTTGATTACTCCTTAGAGTTTTGTTGATTCACTGTTTTGGTAGTCAAAGTTGAGTCTACAGATTGATCTTCGTTCACAAGTATTAACTGCTTGTTTTTCTTTTAAAAATAAAGAACAGAAAAACTCTCTCTTTCAATTAAAAGCATGTGCTTTTCTTAGAGAAAAAGCACGTCCAAAGCAAAAAAAAAAAAATTTCTTCACTCTTTGCTTTTCTTTACTCTCTACGTAATCTTTTCTTTTTCAGAGCTTGCCCCTTTGCTTTGTAACATACACAGGTTTATGTAGAAATAACTAAAAAACCCTCAATTTTTAGGTTGCACAACTCACCACCCGTGATTTGATAATCACAAGAGATAAATTATTTTTAATTAAATAAAATAGTGATAATTATATGATTATCACTAAACACAGTCATTATCTAATTTCAATTCAATTTTTGGACCAATCAAAATTAAGAAAATTATTTTTAAAAAGTTAAAAATATTAAAAACAACGTCGGAAACCATTCGGACTTGTGCAATTCCGATCGAAAATGTATATTTCCAATAAAAAAATGTACATTTCTAATAAAAAATGTGGAATTCCGATCGGCATTCTATATTTTTGATCGAAAATGTGTAATTTTGGTCAAAATTACATATTTCTAATAAAAAATATGTAGTTTCGATTGGAATTACATAATTTCGATCTGGAATTTTACAATTAGGCCTCTTTTCTTAATTTTCTTTATTTTAAAATTGACCCACAAAAAAAGAAAATTTTGCAATTAGGTCCTTAAAAACTTAGCAATCAAGTCCTTGATATTCAATAATCGAAATCCAAAAACTAATTTTGATTGAATTTTCATCATTGGATCCTTGTCGCATCCACACTCGATTCATCCTGAAATGGGGTGCTTACAAAAGCCATCTTAAAAAAATACATGACTCGAGTTATAATTTAGATATGTGCTTGGACTTTGAAGTATAAATTACACAATGTATTATACAACTCCAAATTCAGCAATAAGAAAGCACGTTATGTATATATAAAATATGCCAAAAGACATGAATCCTATATATAAACAAGCTGAATCAAAGTAGTTCTACCAATCACTTATTGGGTTCAATAATGTGCAAGTTGATATGGGTTATATATTTTATCAGGTTTAGATATTGACCTAAAATATGAGTCACCGGTTAAATCAATGATAACAACATTAGAAAGTGGATTGCTGTATGAGTTACAAGCTCTCCCTTTAAGTTTGATGCCATTATCAAAATTTGACTCAGATGAGGAAACTTCTGTGCATAAATCTACAAAATTGGATTCCAAATGGCCATTGATAGGTACAAAATTGTACTACTACTTGGTTCATGATTTCTTTTTCTAGCATACGTAAGTTCTATAGCAGGCACATCTATTTCTTGAAAAGCTATAAATCTCGATGTGGTAGTCCATTTTTATTCATGGGAACATGATTAGAGCGTTTATCAGGCACATAGGCTAAGGGCGACCATCTACCGATTTGTTATTATTTGTGGGAGGGTCTGTCTGAATAGGCCTTGTAGAGTGAAGTCACCACCCGATTTTAATCAGAAGAAAGTGAATTAAAAATCCACTTTCTTAACTAGAGAATCTAGGTTCGGGGGATAGGAGTTACTTATCCTGTTTCTTATCATACATAGTGCTTATTCATTCACTACTTCACCCTAGTTTCGATTTTATTATGCATTTACCACACTTGATTATTAGTCAGTGTGTAGACAACGGGGTTTAGCGCGCACCTAAGTTTATTACAACCACAACACTGTTTGAGCTCAGGGCTCTATGGAACACACTAACCACTGTCACAAAGTCATGGCGTGGAGATGAGGAGTCACCACCTAGGATAATAACTGGGACAAATCGAAAGTGGTGGTAACTCGATTCTCTAATACAAGCTAGCACCACAACCAGGAGTTCTGGATACGGAATTCTAACTTCTTTTAGTTGTGTAAAATACTTTATAATCAAATTTGCCAGAAGGTTGGCCTAATAAATCTTCAACTCCTCTCTGGGATTATTTGGGGGTAGTATTCTCATTAGTTTTAAGGTCTAGGTCCTCAAAGGAGTTTAGTACTTCTTCCTCACTAACTCCTGAATTAATCATCATGGTGCTTTGGGGGTGGAATATTTCGGTAGTTTGGGAAAGGATTATTTTCGGTGTTCGGATTTTCAGGGTCTGTGATTTTTCCAGAGTTTATAAGGTTTTGGATTTCATGTTTAAGACGCATATAAGAGTCAGTAAAATGGCCAGGACCTTTGTGAAACTTACAGTAACTGTTTGGGTCAAAGCCAGGGAGATTTAGGTTTGGTTGTTTAGAGACAGTTTAGGTTCTAAGGAGGCCTTTTTGGATCAAACGGTCTAGGATTTTAGATAAGGGTTGGTTGAAATTCGAGAATCTCCTAGGTTGTTGAACAGCAAGGACTTCTACAGCCCGACTGGTATTTCCTTGCCGTGTGCCCCCAGTTGTGTAGTTTCTTGCTCCAGTGCTTTTAGTACTCTTCTTTTTCTCACTTTCATTCTCCTCAGCTTGCAAACCATCATCATAAAGGTCTACAAATGTCTTAGGGTTCATCATTTACAAGCTTTCAACCAAATTACGTGATACATTTCGAACAATCATCCTAACCTGATCCTTCTCCGCTAGCTTATTTTTCATTAATCCTGCCTTGTTCATGAATCTAGTCAGGAAATCAAAAAATGATTCATTGGGCTTCTACTTAGTCAACTCCAAATCCCTGATAGACACCTTAAGCCTAGTGTTATGATCATATTGTTTTAGGAGAGCAGTACACAATTCTCTCCAATCAGCTAGAATAGACTTCTCTAACCCATGATACCAATTTATAGCCATACCTTCTAAGAATAGTATAAATAACTTGGTAAATATGGACTGAGGAGCCTTTGTGGTGCTCATAGTAGTTATATATTGACTAAGGTGGATCCTTGGGTCTCCGGTGCCATCAAATTTCTGTAGTTGTGGCATCTTGAACTTATCAGGCAGCTTATCTTCCTCAAATTACATCATATCATCAAAGTCAAATGAATATCCCATACCCTGTCCTCTCATCAATTCTACCATCTTGGACATCTTCTGAGTCAATACTTTCATCTGCTTAAATTCCCGCTCTTGAAATTGCTCAAGTGATTACCTCTTTGCTTTCTCAATCATATAGTTCTCCACATCTTCCAATTTTACTTCAGCATTTGGTGCATTCCTAACAACATTTATTGGTTGCCCCTTATCGAGTGGTGAATCTACAATTGGTGGATTGGTAGCAATAAGAGGTACAGCAGCAACGAGTGCAGGTGCAGCAGTCGGTGGAGGCATTAATCTAGCCAAAGCTTGTCTTAGTTCATCTTGCATCATTGCTCTCATGTCATCCATCAATGCTCCTTTGATGTCCTCTAGGGTCCAATTTCCTTGTTCCATCTCTTCTGTCTGTGTAACTGATGTTGGTGTAGCTTCCAAGTAAAGTGGGTTGATCGGGCTCTTTTGCAAACTGCAAAGGATCTCTTTGGCTATAGACTTTGGGCTTGAATCAATCCTTACTAATCTGCCACTTTTCTGTTCCCAAACACAGGAAGACTCAGATGAATCTATGATTGCTGAAAAACAAAGGGTTAGTATGATGCATGACCTATATGTATGCATGTATGCATGATGCACGTGTTATGCAACAAGTAGCAAATAATAAGTATCAAGTCAAGTATACAAGTATTAAATCAAGTGTACAACATACATCCTTCCAACCTTATTCCTCCCACACATGCGTTCAATGGCGAGTCAGTTTTCTTAGAATTTTTGGTCTGGGACTCAATATCAACAGGGGATATCAAGAACTGACAAGCATGCCAAATCTCTTAAAGCAGTAAAAGCATAGGAACAACATTTCTAGGTATAAAAGGGTAGCCCAATCTTTATTAGCCCAAATGGGTTTCTAAAGTATGGGCTTGGGCCTTTATAGATAGAAATACCTCATGGCAACATACACAAGCAAGTTGGGTAAATTCTATGGGAAATTACTAGGCCACTACATGAGCTGAGTCCGGTGAAAACGGTCAAATGAGCCCGACTTTAAAACTAGAGTTACAGGCCAGGGTCAGAAGGGCCCTGCATCCTTTACTAACTCGAGAGAAGATTACCACCCTTTAGGACTTGGGTTACAGACTCTGGTCAGATGAGCCCGGTAATCTCTCTTGACCGAGTTAAGGCTAAAAGTGATGGTTAGCCAATTTACAATCCCAAGAAGCTAGTGGAATCAAGGGACCATAAACCAACGCCATCGGCTAGTAGGGACATACAAAAATGAATGCAAGAATAAAATAATTCTAAAGAACAAAAGTAGAATCAGTATCTCTTATCCCCAGTGCAGTCGCCACTGTAGACGGCGGAGTTTAGCGTGCGCCCAAGTTTATTGCAATCGCGATACTATTTGAGCTCAGGGCTCTAGGGAACACACTAACCACTGTCACAAACATATGGCGTGGAGATGAGGAGTCGCCACCCAGGGTAATAACTGGGACAAATCGAAAGTGGTGATAACTCAATTCTCTAATACATGCTAGCACTATAACCAGGAGTTCTGGATACGGAATACCAACTTCTTTTAGTCTTGTGTTCATTTAGATTTATTTTATTAATTACTATCTTATTCCCAAATTACATGCAATTTCATTAAACCCTAATTGAACATCCATCTAACCCTAAAGCAACCAAACCATGAAAAAGCATATAAAAAATGCATTCGAGGTGCAACATCCCTAAATCTAAACTGCATTTGATTTTAATTTAAGTTAACTAAATCTACATATTTTATTTACAAGTGAAATGGAACTAAAAGTGGGCCTACATTTTGTTGATTAATGAGTCTAAATCTATTTATTTTAATTCTAAAGAAAATGGGCCTAAGTCTATTAATTTTTTTTTAAAAAAGAAATGAATTTGTGGGCTTAATTCTAATTAATTTTACTTAAATGAAATGATCGTAAGTCTACAAATTATGAAGAAGGCTTTGTTAATGGGCTGAGTTAAGTCTAAGTTAATTTTATTTAAATAAAAAATAGGCCTAAAGTCTAAATTAACTTAAATGGATCTAAGTTATTTTTAATTAAATCTAAAACCAATTTTAAAGCCTATCAATTAAGTGAATCAAAACTTACACATGGGCTTGGGGCCTAAAACAAATAAAAATTAAAAAACAAGCCCAAATAACAAAAAATAATAAATAATAAATAAAAAACAAACATTATGTGATTTTTCTAACTCTAATTTTAATTACATAAAACTTAAATTAATCTAAAGTCACTATTGATTTTAATTAAAATTTACCAAATAAACTTAATTTACTAATTGATTTTAAAGTGCAGGAAAAATAAAGATTTCACTATATTCCCACTAATGGGGCTATTAAAACAACTACTAGTGGAAAATTGAAACAAATTAAAATACAAACCTAAAGCTTTGATAAAATAAAATAATATGAATAAATAAACCTAAAGGGAACTATACAAAATAGATACATGATTTAGATACATGAAATAAA
>CATIWM010092320.1:0-26011 GCA_949671775.1 Mallotus repandus | reverse complement strand
TTAAGATCATAAATATAATTTTTACTTTTATTAGCATCAATAATAAAAATAATAATTTATTTGATATATTTCATATTTTTTTACTATTTTTTGCTCAAAAAATAATTATTGAATACTATGAATAATTTTTACTTTAATTAGTTTAATTTCTAAATTCTAAATAATTATGAAAAAAATATATAATTATTGAATACTATAAGTAATTTTTTGTTTAATTAGATTAATTTTTATATTATAAATAATAATAAGTTTCAAAATTAAAAAAAAATGTAATTTAGAATATAAAATTAAATTATTTAAAGTAGACAAGGATTGATGGTCAAGAAAAAGTGACAAACTTGGCAAAATAAGTGAGATTAAAAAAAAGACATTTAAATTTATCAACAAAAATAAAATTTGATCAATTTTCACTTAATAATTTATTATCATTTGAAGGTACCGTTAAATTAAATTATTTCAATCAATTCCTTAATTAATATAATACACAACATATATCTTTGTCTTGTAAGGTTGAGTTTCTCTTGAAAAGCCAAAAACCTCTCTCTCTTTTTCACAAGCAAAGCCTAAAAGACCAAACTCTCAAAACCTAAAGAATTACACAAAAGGACCCACCACCCTTCTGGTCACAACTCACACTCACCACCACCCTCCATGCCTTCAATCAGCAGTAGCTCTTCATCTCCTCTTCTCAATCTACCATTACTTATCTCTCTCTTATTCATAATCACCTTCCTTTTTTTTTTCTTTTTAATCCCTTATTTTCTCTCATTTTCTTCACCATCTCGTAACAACAACAAACTTCGACCCATTGCAATGAAGAAGAGTTGGGACTCTCTCAATGTCTTTCTTATTCTGTTTGCGATCCTTTGTGGTATATTTGCCAAACGTTATTAATCTTTCTCTTATACGCCACCACCACCAGCCCCGCCTCCTCTATCAGCCTCACCAGTTGTGAACCGATTAGAGTGGAAAAAAGAACGTAAAAATAGTAATAAACTAAAGAGATAAAGATGGATCTGATTTCATTTTATAATCAGAGTAAAAGAAAAAAGAAACAGGGAATAAGAAGCTTACATAATGATCATACACTTCATTCTTCGTCAACCGAATTCATTCATTTTATATAGGAAAACCATCGCCTCTTCCTCTCTCTGCTTCTTCTTCTCTTTTATTTTCCTGCATTTTCTCTCTTTTTCTCACATGAAAAGACTAAAAGTGGTCAGCATGCTAAAACTGAAAAGAAAAAGAAAGAAAACTAAAAATGAAAAGTGAAAAGACAAAATTGAAAAAAACATATGGACTAGGTCGCTAACAAATTTAAATTGGTCAAAGGGGTTATGGGATGAAATTTCCTCTAATTAAAAATCTAGAGCCTGAATTTGCTTCACTAGCTATTACTTTGATTACAAAACCTTTTCATAATTCAATTCATTAACTCAGACAAGGGTAAACCACTCAAATTACCCAGAGTCTCTTTCGAGTTCATCTAAGAATGCCAAACTTAATTACATCCTATTTTCATGGTCACGTCAATCAACCAGGTTCATTAAGTTCCTTAGTGATTTATTTCTCCCCGAAGGATTCTTCTACTTTCGTGATCGAGGTTCCTAAGTTTTACAAGTCTATTAGCTAATAAATCATGCAACTTTCGTTGTCTCTAATTTACCCAAAAATATGTATTTAATCATGCCTAAAATAAAATAGAAGAACAATTATAAAAAACTTGTAAAATTGACTGAAATTAATTAAAGGAATCAAAGATCCAAATAAGTAATAGACTAGCTACACAAATTCAAACCCTAAAAAGAGTTTAGCTGCGCATAATTATGACGATACACAAAAACATAATTAAAGGAATCGAGGAAAAAGAAGAAGAAATGATGTAAACTCTTGATTCTTGCAAAAAGTCTTATTTAATCTCCTTGAATGTGTCTTCAAATTTTTTTTCTCAATAATAAGGAATGTGAGTGAATATAAATACCTTTTGATCCCCCCTTTATATTGCAAACTCAATGGAAACATAGTTTGACTTGAATTCCTGAGTTTCCTCCAAAAGGAAACTTTTTTCTGCTTGACTTGATTTAAGCACGATCGTGTCACATCCTTCACTTTACGACACGACTTAGCTCATAACTGTGAGTGATCCCATGTTGAATTTTCACATTTTCTTCAATTTGGACAGAAGCAAGCATGACTTAAAGCACTTCCATGAGCTTCTCAAAGGGTACACTACTTAATGCACGAACGTGTGAAATACCGTGCCTCTTGAATGCTCTTCCATCCATGATCACGACACAAACATTTCCACGCGAGGTCTTGACATAGCTTCCTTGATTAATTAAGCATGCCTTTTGATCTTTCCAACAAAACAAGGGAGATTCTTATTAAAAATCAAATAAAAACTTCTATATAAACCAAAAATAAATAGGAGACTAGAATGAAGGCACAACTTAAACAAATGCCCAGCTTAACCTAAATTCTTCCCAATTATTACCAACTATTTATTCAAAATTCATTAAAATTTAACTCTATAATGAGTGTAAAATTACACTCAACAAATTTCCCCACACTAGAGCTTTGCTCTTCCTCAAGAAAAAATCAAATTTGAACATTTAAACACTAGCTCAATCACAACCAGAGAGTTACAATTTCTAAGATATGCAAGTCGACAACACCTAGACTGAAATATTTTACGAAAGACGATAATTAGACAAAAATACACCATATATGAACGATTTACTAATCACAACCCAAGCACATAACCTAATTAAAATCTAATAAACATAACCTTAAGAGAAAAATAAAATTGGTTGTGAATGAGTTTTACGCTCCATTTCACAACATCTTTTTTTTAATTTGATAAGTGCATTTTACGCTCTATCTCATCCTTTTTATCTCTCAAATAATATCTTCCCACTCTTATTAATCCGTTGTCGTTCCCGTATTACTGAGCGTGGATACCACTAAGTGGGTCCATTTGATACTCTTACTTTATTTAGAGCATTAGAGTAGATTCAGAATATGTAAAAATTTAAAATTAAGCATTGCTCTTAAGAAAAGAGAGAGATATTTTTTTATAATTCTATTTAATCTCCCAATTTCATGCTCAAATTCAATCTTTCGGTTCATGCTTAGGTTATAAAAACAAAATATTTCATACATAATGACCATGTTCAACTATCTTAATTAATAAACCATTCAATATTTTGATAATTAAATAAAAATGCACACTTATACACTTGCACCCTCAAATTGCAACTGAACATCAATTTTTCATAAAAACCAAGATAAAAAATATTTTAAGGACAAGCATTGCAAAAATGTGGTGAAATTGGGTTGAAAGTTAATGAATAATGAACAAACTAGGAAAATTCTATTTTATTTTATTATTTTATTATTTTCTACTAAATTTAAAATGCATAATATATGACAACAATATGCAAATTGGGACCACATCATGCCTAAACCACCTAAATGCATGTGTCATGCAAATATGAGAAATATATGACCCTCCCCTACACTATCCAAGGCATTGTCCTCAATGACTAAAAAAATAAAAATAAAAATAATCATAAAACAAAGAAGAAAAATGACAGAAGATAAGGAGAATGGAAGTACTGCCCTGAATTGCTTATTCTGGAGTTAATGTACATTAGCTTCCAAACTTAAAAAGAACAAAAAACAACAACATGAAAACAAAAACAGAAATATAAACACAAACTATAAAGATCCAAAATGTAAACATAAACATAAGTACTACTTGAAATAGAAAACAATATTTGAAATATCCAAAATAAAAGGGAAATAGCCAGAAAAAGACATAAGGCGAATCAGTCATCAAGAGGTGCATCATCCTCATAAGTTGACTCGTCGTCATCATCAAAAGCAGACACGTCATCATCATCAAAAGCAGACACGTCATCATCATCCTCCTCCTCCTCAGTGTCAGTGTCAGTGTCATGAGGATCTGCGGGAGGGGCAGTTATTGAAGGAAAGATTGGGCTTGGGGTCATTGGAAGACCTTGGCTGTTGCATAGATTTGGAACATGGTCATAAAGCCAATGGCGTGCATAATGGCACTGCAAAGTGGCATCAATTTGAGGTGCTGAAAAGGAAGAAGGGGCGTCAGAGTGCGAAGCTGGAGGTGGATCAACAGGATAGGGGTCATCACCAACAGAAGCACCATCAATAGGGTCATCTAAAATGCACTACCCATCTCTCATGTCAACCAATCAGATCTTCTTCATAGTAGTCAAATTGAAAGGCAGCATACCAAATACTTTAGTCAAGTTTGGAAAGGTATCAAAAACACCTAAATTCTTGGCTAGGTTGGTGATATAAGAACCACCACAAATGGCATACTTCTTCTTCCTAGACATACCATCTATATAAATCGTAAACCCGTAACCCAAATGTCGTATAAGTCCCCTATTAAAACAACGTAAGTAAAATAAATCTCTACGAGATACCACACCCATACTCTCCCTACGACCACAAATGGTGAATATAATGAGTCTATGCAAATATCTGAGAGCAAGACTAACAATAGTTGTACTTTTACAAATCCTAGGGTCATAGTTTTCATTAGCACTCGAGTGAATGATATCTCGCCAATATGACACTGGGCTCTGTTGCCTGAAATCTATAACAGAATTAGTGCATACATCACTAGCAATAAAAGTAGAGTCATAAAACCCACAACCGATGGCAAAACTCATTCAATGAAAGTCAAAAAAGCTTACTACCCAATTGAATTTCACAACATTAGGCATATCAAAGCCTACCAACCCTTTAGCAAGTAAAAATGTAAATAGAAATTCAATGAATAATTCAGAGAAAAAGGGTTGGTCAATTTTCAATAGCCCATCCCACCGAGACATCTCAATCATACCCTTAACACTATCAATCAACCCAATCAAGCCTAAATCATAATAAACAATCTTATAAGAAGGGTGAATAGGTAAGGAGAGAAGTATAGCACACCTATCCTTATGTGGCTTATCAGAGAATTGGAGGAGAGGATGAAGTGTTGAAGAAGAAGCACGTTGGCATGAAGTGGAAGGGCGTTTTGATGAAAATGGCACCATTATATGTTTGTCGTGGCGAGGAGGGCTAGCCGATTCGATTCTTAGGTGCTTTCTTAATGGGTTTGTCTTCTTTCCTATAGACTTAGTCCTACCCATGGTGATTAGGTGGAGAAGACAACAAAAATTGATGTGGTGTAGAAAGAATTTAAGAGAAAATGAGTAGAAAAGTGAGAGAAGGGAAAGAGAAAAGAAAGAAAATGAAAGAGGGTAAATGTGGTTGCTAGGGTTTAAAAGAGTCCTTTTTATAGAAAAAGATGTAACATGGGCTTGTGCTTCCCATGTTTCATGTCGTGATGAAGGCCTTATGAAGAAAATCGTTGCATCTCATGACGGTGAGCCATGTCATGACCTATGCCGTGAACGCATCTGTCTAGATTTTTGAATTGATATTTTGAAATACAACACGGGCGTGAGTACGTTGTGACACAAGTTATGTGAGCTTCTGGATGGGTTTTTAAAAAAGGCTTTCGAGTCACACGATCGTGAGACAAGTCGTGACCCAAGTCGTGATTGGATTTGTACAAATTTTAAAAATTAAAGAATTTAGGCACATGGTTATGAGGTAAGCCATATGTCATACCATGAGCGGCACTTTCTGAAATGGAATTAAATGAAGAAGTGCCACATGGTCGTGACCAAGCTGTGTTTCATGTCGTGCACATAACTGGACATCAATTTTTAATTTGGCTCGTATAGACACGTCGTGTTCAAGTCATGTGTTTAGGCATGTTAGGTACTGTAATTGTAATTTTAAATGACACGACATGCACACATGTGTGGGCTAAAAAACTTAGACAATTGTAATTATATATGCAAACTTAAGCACAGCTAATGATAGAGCTGTATTTGTATCCTTGTGTTCTTGTGAATCGACACTTGCTTTCTTTTTCAACACTCCTTTTCGTGTATGAAAGTTCTAAGTGAAAAAACAAAAAAAATTAATTAAAATAAAAGGAAAATGATATTGAACAAAGGAAGAACAAGAAAAGAAAAGAAAATTATTAGGTTGCCTCCCAACTAGCGCTTGTTTAAAATCATTAGCTCAACTTTCATCGCATAAGATCAAGTGGCGTTAAGGAGTGCACAAGAGGCACTAGCTGGAACACTTTTGTTATTGAAGTAAATCTTGAGTCTCTATCCATTGACTTTTAATGCTCCAGTCTCCTTGCTTCAAACTTCTATTGCACTATGAGGAAAAACTTGTTTGACTAAGAAAGGACCTGACCATATGGACTTCAATTTTCCAGGGAAAAGCTTAAGCCTTGAATTGAATAATAGCACTTGATCCTCTTCTTAGAATTCCCTTTTTATGATGTGCTCGTCATGCCACTTCTTGGTTCTTTTCTTGTAAATTTTGGCATTCTCATAGGAGTCGAGCCTAAGTTTTTCAAGTTCATTCAGCTGAAGTAACCTCTTTTTACCAGCTCTTTAAAAATCAAAATTGAGGAACTTGGTAGCCTAAAATGCTTTATGTTATAAATCCATAGGCAGATGGCATGATTTCCCATAGAGCAATCGAAAAGGAGAGGCACCAATTGGGGCTTTAAATGCAGTCCTATATGCCCATAGAGCATCATCGAGCTTAGAGGACCAATCTTTTCTTGAGGCATTCATAGTCTTTTCAGGTATGGATTTGATTGCTCTATTGGAGATCTCTACTTGACCACTAGTTTTTGGGTGGTAAGAGGTTGCGACCTTATGGTTGACACCATACTTTTTCAGTAGACTCTCAAATTAGTGGTTATAAAAGTGTGAGCCACCATCACTAATGATTGCCCTTAGAGTCCCAAACCTTGAAAATATATTTTTGTGAAGGAATATTGTTACAACCCTAGCATCATTGGTTGGAGTTGCTATTGCTTACACCCATTTGAAGACATAATCCACTCCCACTAAAATATATTTATTTCCATAAGAACTTGGGAATGGTCCCATGAAATATAAGCCCCACACATCGAAGATCTCAACCTCTAAAATGCCATTCAAAGGCATCTCATTACACCTTCCTATGTTACCCGTTCGTTGACATTTATCACACTTCAGCACAAAGTCTCTAGCATCTCGAAAGAGGGTTGGCCAATAGAATCCGCATTGAAGTACTTTTACTGCTGTTTTGGTGGAATTGAAATGTCCTCCACATTTAAGAGAATGGCAATGTGAAAGGACATCTTGGACCTCATCTTCAGGTAAGCATCTTCAAATCAATCCATCTCACCTCTTATAGAGAAGAGGTTCTTCCCAATAATAAAACTTGATATCCGAAAAGAATTTCTTCTTTTGTTAGCAGGAGAGGTTAGGGGGTAGGACACCACAAACCAAATAGTTTACAAAATCTGCATACCATAGTGTCTGCATAAGATGTTCACCCTTGAAGTAATCGTTATTTGGCAACTGATGTTCTTTATGTGACAACTCTAGTCTTGAGAGGTGATCCGCTACTACATTTTCAACCTCAGCTTTGTCCCTAATTTCCAAATCAAACTTTTAAAGGAGTAGATCCATCTTGTGAGACACGACTTTGCATCTTTCTTGGAAAGAAGGTATCTTAAGGCAGTGTGATCGGTGAAGACAATGACTTTGCTACCTGTCAAGTAAGAATGAAACTTGTCAATTGCAAAAACCACAACTAAAAGTTCTTTTTTAGTGGTAGGCATAATTTAATTGAGCTTCATCTAATGTGTGATTAGCATAGTAAATGGCATAAGCATGTTTGTCTCATCGTTGTCCTAAAACAACTTCTACAACGTAGTCACTTGCATAGCACATAATTTCGAAAGGAAGGCTCCAATTGGGAGGTTGCAATATTAGCACAAAAATTAAAGCTTCTTTTAACCTATAAAAAGCATCAAGACAATCTTTATCAAATACAAATTGAACATCTTTAGATAAAAGATTAGTAAGAGGTTTGGCTATTTTGGAAAAGTCTTTAATAAATCTTTTATAAAACCTGGCATGTCCTAAGAAACTGCAAATCTCCTTCACGCTTGTAGGTGGTGGAAGATTTCCAATTAATTCAATTTTTTCTTTGTCAACCTTTATTCCCTTATTAGACACTAGGTGACCCAAACCAACTCCTTTTATGACCATAAAATGGCATTTTTCCCAATTTAGAACTAAGTTAGCTTCTTCACATCTCTCTAATAGTTTAGACAAATTATTTAAGCAATCATAAAAAAAAGCACCATAAATAGAGAAGTCATCCATAAATACTTCCATAATGTTCTCTATAAACTCAGAGAAAATTACCATTATGCATCTTTGAAAGGTAGCAGGGGCATTGCACAACCTAAAAGGCATGTGCCTATAAGCATAAGTTCCATAGGGACAAGTGAAAGTACTTTTCTCTTGGTCCTCAGGGTGAATTGGGATTTGAAAGAATCCCGAATACCCGTCCAAATAGAAAAAGAAAGAATGTTGAGCTAACCTCTCTAGCAATTGGTCAATAAAAAGGAGCGAAAAATGGTCCTTCCTAGTGGCCTTGTTTAACTTCCTATAGTTAATGCACATCCTCCTTCATATGACTGCTCTAGTGGGGATCAATTCATTATTCTCATTTTCTACAACAGTCATTCCCCCTTTTTTAGAAACCATATGAATTGGGCTAGCCCAATTACTATCCGAGATTGGATATATGACTCCTGCATCAAGTAACTTTATGATCTATTTCTTAATTACTTCTTTCATGTTAAAATTTAATCTACATTTATGTTCAATAGAAGGATTACATCCTTCTTCTAAATGTATCCTATACATGCAAAAAGAAGGGCTAATCCCTTTCAAGTCATCAATGGTGTACCCTATACTCTTTCTATGATCCCTAACTATGCTAAGCAACTTATCAATTTGTTCATCATTTAATTCTGCATTAATAATAATGGGATAAGTAGAGTTGGGTCCTAGAAAAGCATACCTTAAATCAGAAGGGGGCTGTTTAAGCTCTACCTTTGGTGCATTTTCCTCTTTTAATGCATAACGAGGGTGTATTTCATAGGGTAAAAGCTCATACCTTTGAGATTGACAACATGGGAGGACATGGGTAGCATTTATAGTGTTTGTGTAGGCTACTACCTTAAGGTTTTCTTCATTGAATTCTACCTCTCGAACAAGACATACTTCTAGAGGGTCCTGAGGGTCTTGTTGAAAAACTTGCTTTACGCAATTTTTTTTTGCATCCACCCAGAAACATGTTTTCACCATTAAAGGATCTTTGGTAATTTTGAACACATCAAACTCTATTGTTTCTTCCCCAATTTTAAGCTTGATTTTGCCTTTCTTTACATTAATTATGGCACTAGCTGTAGCTAAGAAAGGCCTTCCCAAGATTTTGGGAATTTGAGAATCTTCTTCTATCTCCAAGATCACAATGTCGCAAGGCACATAAAATTCCCCAATCTTGATTTGTATATCTTCCAAAATCCCCTCAGGAAAGACTATGGACTTGCCAGCTAGCTGCAAGGAAATATTTGTAGGTTTAGGTTCTCCTATGCTCAATTTCCTGCACAAAGATAAAGGCATTATGGTGACACTAGCTCCTAGATTGCAAAGAGCTATACTAATGAAAAATTTACCAACAACACAAGGAATAGTTATACTCCTTGGTTCTTGCTTATTCCTAACCATTGCATTGCACTCCTCATTCATTGGTATGGTTTCATGATCATTCCAATTCCTCTTATTAGACATAATGTCCTTTAGAAATTTGGCATATTTTGGCATTTGGGTGACCGCCTCTAAGAAGGGAATGGTGATGTCTAGTTGCTTGAACACCTTTAAAACTTTTTAAAATTGTTTGTTAAGTGCTCCACTACCCATCTTTTGACGAAAAGGCAGGCAGGGTATCTTTGTTTACTTAGACTCGTGGTCGTCACTCTTTAGCTTGTCACTTTTCACTTGGTCTTGCTTGGGTTCATCTTTTGGCTCCTTAATCTTACACTTAATTTCAAGTAACCATTTCCCACTCCTCAAAGTTACAACCTTTGCGTGCTCTTTTAGATTTTCAGGTTGGCTTGGAAAGTGGCCCATCTGGCAAAAATGTGAGGAGCTTGCTTGTAATGCTATATGGTGTTCTAGCATCTTATTATGTGTGGCTAAC
The DNA here is from genome assembly GCA_949671775.1 of Mallotus repandus. NCBI lineage: Eukaryota > Viridiplantae > Streptophyta > Magnoliopsida > Malpighiales > Euphorbiaceae > Mallotus > Mallotus repandus. Next base: position 15,832 of record CATIWM010092320.1, on the reverse strand, counting down.
TATTTTAGCCTTGCATCAATATCCGCTTGAAGTTCTCCTCATGCTGCTTAAAACCCTCTTAAAGTGTTTGATTTACCTCGCTCTGTGATTTGATGAAGTTTTCCATCATTATCTCAAGGTTGGACTAGGGTTCGGGTTGAGGATAAGTTCTCTTTTGCTGGAAACCCGGTGGTGGTTTGTACCCTTGATTTGAATTTGAAGCTTCGTTCCCTCTTTGATTTGACCATAAGAAGTTTAAGTGATTTCTCCATTTAGGATTGTTGGTATTGGAATATGGATTCCTTTGAGGTCTGCCATTAAAATTATTCAAGGCACTGAGTTTTTCTATCGAGCAGCCTTAGGAATAAAATTCACCTTTTGATACTCCATAGTAGAATGTCCTCCTCCACACAATTCACAAGATAGCAATTGTGATGGATAACCTGGAAAATTGAGCTTTTGTAACTGTTTTGTGAGGGAATTCAATTTAGCATTGACCATGCTCAAACCATCAACCTCATACACTCTTGTTGCTTTCCTAGGCTGATTGCGCTCCCTATACTATTGATAATTATTGGATGCCATCTCCTTTAAGAGTGCATATGCATCATCTGGTATTGCATATGCATCATCTGGTATTGCTCATGAAGGAGCCTTGTGCAGTAGCATCAATGGTAATTTATAAAGACTCAGATAGTCCTTGGTAAAAAGTCTACATAAGAAGCTAGTCCAAAATGCCATGGTAAGGGCATTGTCTTTGCAGGTCTTTAAATCTTTCCCAAGCATCATAAAGAGATTCACCAAGTAGCTGCCTAAATCCAACAAGCAGTCTTTCCAGGCAGATAATACTTAGTGAGAAAAGCCTTAGAAAGTGTATCCCATGAGGTGATCAAATTTAGAGCCAATGATCCTAACCACAATTTTGCCTTGTCCCTCAATAAGAATGGAAATAGCTAGAGACGAATAGCATCTGTGCTCACTCCATTAATCTTGAAAGTGTCACAAATGTCAAGGAAAGAGGCTAGATGGGCATTAGGATCTTCTGATGGTAGTCCACCTAACTGATGTTGTGAAACCATTTGGATGTTTGCAGGTTTGATTTCGAAGGGGTTAGCTTCGATGGTTGGCTTCACAATACAGTTTTGGCTTCCCATGAGACTTGGAACCCCATACCCTTCTAAAGCCCTTGCTTGAGCTCCTTGTCCAACCATAATTCTATCTTTTTCTCTGTTCTCTTTATGGTTCTTTTTGTAAGTTTTTTCGATTTCTAGATTTTCTTTCTCAAGTTCAAGACGTTTTGATATTTTTTGCATAAAAAAAGTAAAGTACCTGAAAAGAAAAGGTAAATAAAATAAAATAAAAATAAAAATAAACATGTTAGTCAAGCAGAAATAAAAAGTGCGCTAATATTGGTACTGCTGATCTCCCCAGCAACGGCACCAAAAACTTGTTAGGCAAATTCCGCAAGTGCACGGTTCACAACAAGTAGTAAAAAGTGAGTATGAGTATCGTTCCCACGAGGATATTGATACTAAGTACCAGCCCTAATTATATTTCCACAATCTAACAAAATCAAATAATTGTAATGAGATAATAATTTAACTAACAAGAAAAGAAAACTTATAGGTGAAAGAATCCTTTTAGAAATTCAGTAATAAAAAATCTAAAGCCTGGATTTGCTTCATTAGTTATTACTTAGATTACAGGACCTTTTCACAATTCAATTTTTTAACTCAATCAAGGGTAAACCACTCAAATTACCTAGAGTCTCTTTCAATTTCATCTAAGAATACCAAATTTAAGTACAACCTATTTTCTTGGTCACATCCATTAACTAGGGTTCATTAGGTTCCTTAGTGACTTATTACTCCCCGAAGAATTCGTCTACTTTCATGATCGAGGTTCCTAAGTTTTACAAGTCTATGAGCTGATAAATCATGTAACTTTCATTGTCTCTAATTTACCCAAAAACATGTATTTAATCAGGCCTAAAATCAAATACAAGAACAATTATAAACAACTTGTAAAATTGACTGAAATTAATTTATTGAAAGGAAACAAAGATCCAAATAAGTAATAGACTAGATATGCAAATCCAAACCCTAAAAGGAGTTTAGCCATGCATAATTGTGGCGATACACAAAAATATAATTAAAGGAATCAAGGAAAAAGAAGAAGAAAAAAATGATGTAAACCATTGAATCTTGCAAAAAGTCTTATTTAATCTCCTTGAACGTGTATTTAAAAAGTGTTTTTTTTTTCTCAATGATAAGAAATGTGAGTGAATATAAACACCTTTTTATCCCCCTTTTATATTGCAAACTCAATGGAAACATAATTTGACTTGAATCCCCAAGTTTCCTCCATAAAGGAAACTTTCTTCCACTCGATATGACTTAAAGCATGGTCGTGTCACGTCCTTTACTTTAAGGTACGACTTAGCTTACTACCGTGAGTGATCCCATGTTGAATTTTTGCGTTTTCTTCAATTTGGACAAAAGTGAGCATGACTCGAAGCACGCCCGTGAGCTTCTCGAAGGGTACACGACTTAATGCACAGTCATGTGAAATACCGTGCCTCTTGAATGCTCTTCCATTCGTGATCACAACATAAACATTTTCACGTGAGGTCTTGATATAGCTTCCTCGATTAATTAAGCATGCCTTTTGATCTTTCTTGCATAATAGGGGAGATTCTTATTAAAAATAAAAAAAAACTTCTAAATAAACAAAAAACAAATAGGAAACTAGAATGAAGGCCCAACTTAAACAAATGCCTAGTTTAACCTAAATTCTTCCTAACTATTACCAACTATTTATTCAAAATTCATTAAAATTCAACTCTAGAATGAGTGTAAAATTACACTGAACAAATTCCCCCACACTAGAGCTTTGCTTGTCCTCAAGAAAAAATCAAATTTGAACATTTAAACACTAGCTCAATCACAACCAGAGAGTTATAATTTCTAAGATATTAAGTTGACAACATCGAGACTGAAACATGTTTACTAAAGAAGATAATTAGACAAAAATACACCATATATGAACGATTTACTAATCACAACCTAAACACATAACCTAATTGAAATCCAATAAACATAACCTTATGAGAAAAATAAAATTGGTTGTGAATGCGTTTTACGCTCCATTTCACAACATCTTTTCTTTAATTTGATGAACGTGTTTTACACAATATCTCATCTTTTTTATCTCTCAAATCATATAACTCTTAGTAATCTGCCGTCGTTCCCATATTACTAAGCTTGGATACCGCTAAGTAGGTCTTTTGAATACTCTTACTCTATTTAAAACATAGGAGTAGATTCAGACCATGTAAAAATTAAAAATTAAGCATTGCTCTTAAGAAAAGAGAGAGATATATTTTTTATAATTCTATTTAATCTCCCAATTTCATGCTTAAATTCAATCTTTCGGTTCATGCTTAGGTTATAAAAACTAAATCTTTCATACATAATGACCATGTTCAACCATCTTAATTAATAAACCATTCAATATTTTGATAATTAAATAAAAAATGCACACTTATACACTTGCACCCTCAAATTGCAACTAAACATCAATTTTGCATAAAAACTAAAACAAAAAAAATTTTAAGGACAGACATTACAAAAATGTGGAGAAATCGAGTTAAAAGTTAATGAATAATGAACAAACTAGGAAAATTCTATTTTATTTTATTATTTTTTATATTTTTACTAAATTTAAAATTGCATAATATACAATAAGACAACAATATGCAAATTGGGACCACATCATGCCTAAACCACCTAAATGCATAGGTCATGCAAATATGAAAAAAATATGAATTACACTCCCTCATTCTGAGTGTGGTGAAACAACGCCCATATTGCTATGTAAAAATTGAAATTTTACAGTGGAAAGTCCTTTGGTAAAAATATCTGCAAGTTGTCTATCACTACTGACATGTAACATAACTATATCTCTCTATATAACTCGCTCACGAACAGAATGTAAATCAACTTCCAGATGCTTGTGAGCGTGATTTACTGGATTGGCAGCCAAACAAGTGGAAGATATGTTATCACAAAACACCTCAATCGGAATGGTGATGGAGAGGGAGAGATCACAGAATAGAGAAGATAGCCAACATACCTCCTTAACATCATCAACTGCAAGTGCACAGTATTTAGATTTTGCACTACTTCGGGACACAGTTTACAATTTCTTGGCAGCCCAGGAAATCAGATTATTGCCTAAGAAAACATAGTAACCTATTGTTGATCGTCGAGTGTCAGGACAACCGGCCCAATCTGCATCGCTATAGGCTACTAAACGGTTAGAGAAGCCCTTATAGAGTTGGAAGCCAGTTGAAATAGAACCTTTGATATAGCGTAGTATATGCTTTACTGATTGCTAGTGAATTTCCAAAAGTGCATGCATATGTTGTGAAACAGAATTAATCGCATAAGTGATCTCAGGTTGTGTAAAAGTTAAATACTGCAACCCACCAACTATGCTCCTATAAAGAGTAGGATCATAAAACTTAGCATTATATAAGGAATGAGGTGGGCGGGCACAAAAAATGGGAGTGTCCACCTTTTTACAACTTTGCATAGCAGCCTTTTGTAACAATTCAGTGGCATATTTTTGTTGACATAAAAATAGTCGATCAGTGTTATGCACCACTTGAATACCCAGAAAGTAATTAATGGAACCCATTTCATTCGTAGAAAATTCATCTTTTAACTATTGTAGAAGCCGAGTCAAAAGAGAAGAAGTTGATGTTGTAAGAGTGATATCGTCAACATAAAACAGTAAAATAGCCATACCATCATCAGCATGATAAACAAACATAGAATAGTCTAAATTGCAACTAAAAAATCCAATATGCTGCAAATAAGAAGTGAAGCATTGAAACCAAGCTCGAGGGGCTTGGCATAACCCATAGAGAGCTCGATTGAGCTTGCAAATATTATTTTGATGTCTTGAATGCACAAATCCAAGAGGCTGAACCATATAAACATCCTTATCTAAATGCCCATGTAAAAAGGCATTTTTTACATCAAGTTGATGTAGATGCTATCCAGAGGAAAGAGCCAAAGAAAGAACCACTCGAATTTTTGCTGGTTTCATTACTGGACTAAATGTTTCATCAAAATCAACCCCATGTTGTTGAGTGAAGCCCTTTACCATAAGTCTAGCCTTATAGCAGTTGATTGTTCCATTTCCTTTTTATTTGAGTTTATAAACCCATTTACAATAAATGATATTGCTATTTAAAAAAAGGAGGAGGCACTAAGGTCCATGTATTATTGGATAGAAGAGCATTATATTCAGATATCATGGTATCCTGCAAGGCTTGATATGTAGAGGCAGCTTAGAAGGTAGTAGGTTTTGAAGATTGTACTTGAGAGAGTAGGGAATATAAGGTTTTCAGTTTGAAGACTCCTGCTTTGCTTTGAGTTACTATTGTATGTATATTGGTAGTATTAGGTGGAAATGGTGGCGAAGTGGTTGAAGAAGAAGAAGAAGAGAATTCAGGTGGGTTGTTAGGTTAGATGAATTGTTGACGGGTAAGGTAGAGTTCGGTAAAGGAGAGGGTGTGGTAAGAGGCACGTGAATTGGGTTTATTATGGGTAGTTGTAGATTAGATTGAGAAGTTAAATTTTGGCTAAGAGACGGGAATTGGGAATTAGGGTAGTATACAGGTAGATGAGAATTAATAGGGAAAGGTTATTGTAAAGGATGTGGAGGTTGAGAAGGAGATTGAGATATGACAGAATTATGATTAGGAAGAGAAGAACAAGATAAGGAAGGGGAAGGAGATAATACCTGTGTGGGATTTAGATAATTGCCAAAACCACCAACAGTGCTTGAAGTTAAATGGGAAGATGTAACTCTATCTTTGTGGAATGAAAAAATATGCTATGCAAATGTAACATGGCGGGAAACAAAAACCCTTGAACTGGATAAGTCAAGACAATGATAGCCTTTGTGATCCAATGCATAGCCAAGAAAAATAAAGACTTTGGAATGTGGCTCTAACTTGTGTGGTAATGGATTGGTGATATGCACATATCATAAGCACCCAAATGCTTTGAACATAGAGACATCCAGCTTGGTACCATATAGTAATTCATGTGGACTCATAAAATTGATAGCAACATGAGGAATTTTATTAACCAAATAAGCAACGATTTGCAAGGCTTCGACCTAAAATTGGTTAGGCATATATGATTGAAACAATAAGGTGCGAATTGTATTGAGCAATGTATGATGCATGCGTTATGCTCTCTTATTTTGCGGTGGAGTTTGTAGATAAGAAAATCTTACAATGATGCCTACTGAATTAAACAAAGATTGAAATTTTTTGTTAAGATACTCTCCCCCATTATCACATTGAAATTACCAAATTTTAGTGTCAAATTGGTTTTCCATCATGGTTTTAAAAGTGACAAAAATATCAAATACCTCACTTTTAACCTGTATAGGATACACCCATACATGACCTAATAATCATTAATAAACAAAACATAATACTTGTAATGGGTAAAAGATGGAACATAAGATTGCTAAACATCTGAATGAATTAAAGAAAATGGTTCTTTGGATACACTAGAAGAATTTTAAAAGGGAAGCTTTGAATGCTTGCCTAGTTGACAAGAATGACAAAAGAAATCAAATTTATTAGAACTAAACAAATTTGAAGTTTGCTTGAAAAATTGAGACATGATAGGAACGCCAGGGTGACCAAGTTGGTGATGCCATAAAGAAGGAAAGACTTTAGAGGCAACCAGTGCGGTGGGAGTAGAACGAGAACCACCCTGACACATGAAAGGATAAAAGGAATCATGACTATTGTAGCTTACTAGGTCCACTTGTGTTAGAAGAATCTTCACAAAAAAACTTGAAGAGTCAAAATTAATAGAGCAATAATTATCATAAGTAAAACGACAGACAGAAATCAAATTATGACTCAATTGTGGAACAATAAGAACATCACAAAAAGAAATTCAGATAAGGGAGTATGTAGAGTTTTCTGACCAGTATGAGTAATAAGGAGAGCAACACCATCGCCAACCTTAACAGAATCATAACCATTGTAAGGTTTATAAAAATCCAAAATGCTTGGGTCATTAGCCATATGATGTGAAGCACCTATATCAATTTGCCAGTTTGGTTCCGAAACATGAAGACTTGCAAATGCAGTGGATAAGTTGGCACTTGGAGTGTGCCATTGTGGGCAAAATTTGGTAGAATGAGATGGAGTCTCATAAATCTGATAGCGTGCAGAAGGTGGTGTCCCCAAAATAGAAGAATTCAAATTCGGTAAGGACCATTACAGACTAGGTCGGCTTAAAGGCCGAGTGTTTTGAAAATTATAAAACTGGTTGTAATTTGAACGAGATGAAGAACAGCCACCTTTAGACTGGGGAAAACAACCACCATAATGATATTCACCACGAGAGGATCGATTTTGATTACCACCTCGACTTGAAGAATGAGACACCATTATGGCTTGAGCAGGAGAAGAACCTGTGGTATTTGTCTGAAGCCGAGATTCATGAGCTAAGAGAAAAGAACGCAACTCCAAAAAAGATGGTAAGGCTTTTCAACAGTCATCACAGTCATAATATTAGAATATTCAAAAGGCAAACCAGATAAAACTTTCAAGATGACATCATCATCGTCAACTGGTCTTTTAGTGGAATGAAGAGAATCCACCGTAGACTTAATAAACTGAAGATATTCTGCCATGGAACTAGTCCCTTTGAAGGCTTGATTGAAGGCCATCTTTAGTTGCATGTATTTAGCATTAACATGATCATGGAAGAGTTTTTTTATTTTTGTCCAAGTTTCTCTAGCAGAGAGATGTTGCCCTGGATGCAAAATATGTTTCAAAATATTTGGAGAAATAGTAACATGTAGCCAAGAGACAATGATATGATCAATTTATAACCAAAGATTAAAGGCGGTATTTATTTGAGTATTTTCTCCATCAACAATGGTTTGGGAAGGTGGATTGGAATTGGCATCAATATGACCATAAATCTAGTACCAATGAAGAATATTGGTAAAGAGAGTCTGCCATAAGAGAAAGTTTGTGAAATCAAGAACAATTGAAATATGATTTTTGATGTTACTAACGTGAAAAATTGAATAAGAAGGAGGAATAGTGGTTTAAACCGAAACTGGATTATTAGATGTGGAAGAGGTAGAGAAAGAAGAAGAAGAAGAAGTAAATGAGGAGATAATCGACATGCTGAGAGCAGAAAAGAGAAGAATTTATTTTTTTTAAAAATCTGCTCTGATACCATATGAAAGTGTAATCCTCCCTGTGTCAATCATAGTGATGCATACATATTTATAGTTAGGTATATGGAGTACAATTACAAAAATGAACAAATACATATAAAATTACAGTTATACACTCTATTATATTGATCTAGTATTATAAGTACGTAAAACTGCACTAGAACCATCAAATTAATTCCTTTATAAGTAAATTGAATAATTTGTAATTTTGTGCTCCCAATAATAAAATAAACTATACCAACTTTCTTAAAACATAAAGCAAAAAAATACCATAATTTTGTATAGTAAACCAACCACATCGACTACAAAATAACCCCAAACAAAATGAGATATTATTGTTATCTAGTGGTGGGATCCATTTTCAAACATTCATTATTGTGGCCAGTCAATTTTCACTGAAAACACCATATTTTGGGAAATTAAAATATTTGATTAAAAAACTGTTGAGACATCCAAATAACCAAAATTAAAAAGTTTAAACACCAATAATATAATTATCTCTTAAGAATTTGATTGTGGTATTGAAGCACTAATTGTATCCTAAAATGGTGTGATACTGGCATTAACATATCATTCGTAATTTATTTTTCTAATGGTTTCTGATATTCAATAACTACAAAGGAATATAATTAATCAAAATCGCATTGAATAAATTTATATAATTAATAATTATTCATCCCCATTAAGTTTTGGGTTTTAAAAAGAAAAATTTACTATAGAGAACCAGGTACGTAAAATAATTTGGGTCTATTCCTAGTCTATAACTTTAGAATTCAGCCTTAGGAGAAGTGAGAATAAGAGGAAAACAAGAGACTTTCTTGACAGTAAACATGCTATCCAATTACATCAACATGAAACACTAAAACTGACAAATTTATCCCGGTAGTGATTGACATGTTGATAACATATTACATGAACTTGGCTAATTAGTAAAAGAAATATACTGCGCAACTTATAGGATTTCAATAAAATTTTTTATTATTGCTTAAAAAAAAACGTTGAATTTCGATGACGATAATTTTTCAGTTAGATGTAATTAAAGTATGCTCTTTCAGTGATTTACATTTCAAAGCAATCTACAGTGCCCATAAAAGTCAGTTTCAAAACCAAAATTCATCCTTTCCTTATATATATATAAATATATATTCACACAAAAGCAAATATTTCTTAAATATTCAGCTGAAATAATTTCACAATTTTAATAATTTAAAATTTGATATTTGAACCTTTATATGTCTTTATAGAGAAGCAACTTTTTTATTGGTAACTTTAAAGGTAATGATAGATGTTATTAAATGTAGGCCTGGCCGCGGGCCGATTCAGATCTTAAATCAGAATCGAAATTGATCCGGTCAAAATCAGATCGAAATTGATCAAATTCGGAATCAGACTGAATTAGCTTGGAACCGTAGAGAGAGCTGATTCAGGGTCGGTTTCTTAGTAGATGAAACTGTGAATTGACAGTTTTGAACCACCGGTTCCGATTCCAAACTGACATTTTTTAAATTATATATATTATTTTATTTTATTTTTCTTACTTAATTTATTAATTCAAACCCTAAACCCTAAATTTTTTTTAAAAAATAGCCAATATGTAAATGATTATTTTTTAATTTATAAACTAATTTAATATATATTTATTTTAATTTTATTTTTAATTCAAACTCTTTGAATTTTTTAATTTTAAGTCATAGTCAATTATAATTTTTTAATTTATAAACTAATTTAATTTATATTTATTTTAATTTTATTTTAGTTCAAACTCTTTGAATTTTTTAATTTTAAGTTGTAGTCAATTATAATTTTTTAATTTATTTTTATAATTTAATTTTTAATTTAAACCCTTTAATTTTTTTAAAAATATATATATATAACACTACAAGAAAAAAGGCTTTTAACAACAAGCTTTTAGCGACCACGTAGAAATTCATCCTTATAAGTATGTTATTAGCAGCCAAAATTTTGTTTCATCGTTAAAGTGTATATGATTTACGATGGCCTTAGAAGATCATCGCTAAAAGTCTATTATTATGGTCGCAATTGGTTGTCATATGCTAATAGCGGGAACATTAGGCGGGCATACAAAAATTTCATTTAATAAAAAATAAAAAATAAAAAATAATAAGAATGAGAAAAAAAAAACTCTTAATAGAAGGAAAAGTACTGAGAAATTGCGATGATAATTTCAAATGAGTTAAACCGTGAGTCCCAACTCCGGCCGATCAATGCCGAGAATCAACGCCGGCCTTAAAAATCCACTCAAAATAGATTTCTCCACACCTCAATACCGAGAATCAACGCTCAGTTTTTCTCATCTTTACTCCTGAACTCTTCTAATTTGCAGTGTCAATTTTTCTCTTCTTTACCCCTAAACTCTTCTACGTTATTCTCGTTTGTTCTACTCTAGGTTAAATATCCGGTAAGTTTATATTCTATTTTTGTTCTCATTTTCATCATGTTTTCAGTCGCTTAAATTTTGATTTTTTTTCTCCTGGTTTTCAGTTGAATTGATTGTATTATCAGTTGGTGGTTTGCTTGCATCTAAGCATTGAGATTGTCGCTGAACCTGTGAAATTGAGACATTCAAAATCTCAGCTGAAAACCTAACTTCAAAGGTACTGAATTCTTTCCGTTGCTTGTTATTGCTTTTGATTGTTCTGTCACATTTTCCAGATTTCAGCTGAAAACCTTCTTGATTGTAATTTATTCCTTCTTGATTGTGTTATTGATTGTTTATATTTTTGATTTTCGGTTTAGGCTGTCTGAAGTAAATGCTTTGAGATGAGTTTAACTTTAGTTATGCATGAGGAGTGAGGAAATTGTTAGCTAGTGCTGCATACTGGTTTATATTCTTGTCTATATTTTTGTTTATATTATTTCTATATACAAGTGCAATTTCTTAAGATCCTTACTTTCATTAAAGATACAAGTGCTGCATACTGGCTTAATGAGGATTACTCTTTGAGCTATGCATGAAACCAGATGTCAAGGAGACTTTGAAGTTCTCAGACACATTTAATGAGGATTACTCTTTAAGGATTCACTACTCACTGCAAATTATGTTCTTAGACACGTTTAACCTTGCCCTTCCTTTTTATGTCTTGGACTTGAGTCCTAGTAAAGTTAAATTTGCATTTACAGCTCTGGACTGAAGATGTATATTGTTGTCATTACTAGTAAATTCACTAATCTCTTCCTAAAATTCTGGATAAAATTTCTTTATGAGTCTTGTATTTTATTCTTTATATATTATTCTACATGTTAATCTGTTCCTTTAGTCAATTATTTGTTTATTTCCTGGATAACTAGAAGTGCAAATACCCAGTAGCTAAAACTGAAAATGTTTTGCATGGTTGTTTTGCAATAATTATGGTTGCGCTTGAGTAACCAGAGTGGTGTGCCACTAGGGGCTCTGAGTGGATTGAAGTTAGAGATATTAGTTTAGTCTTGAACTTTTTTTTTTGTCACACCATTTAATTCTCTGTATGCATTTTCAAGAGGTTATTAGAACTTGACTTGTAGATTAGTGTGGCCTCCCACCTTATCTTTTTCCAATAAGCTCTTCTCTAACCTTTATTTCATTGAGATTGAAATGCTGGACTTTTAAATTTCAGTTTGTCTATTCAACCATTTCTTCCCTGATAATCAAACCTGGTGTTTTAACTTGACCACTAAATTAGCATGGTTGGAATGTTTGGGTTCCCACCATAGGTTATGATTGATTTTGGATTTCTAATTATAAATGTTTATGAAAGTCTTGAACCATTCTAAGTGTGCATCGCCATGGGTAGGTTTATAGATGACACTTGTGCTATTATTGCTTTGATGCTTGTCATATCGTTGCTTTGGGGTTTAATTTTGACCGAAATTGTTGGGTCTCTTGTTAAATGTGTTATTTATTAAATTGCATTTTCACATCAGTTAATGAAATACTGGATTCTGATTGAGTAGCAATTACTTTATGTAGAAGTTTGTGTTTTTGTTTGAGTGGTTGCTCAGTATCTGTTTCCGTCCATTTGCCATCAATTGTATGATTGGCTTTGAGATGCGCCCATTGCTATTTGGCTATCTGCCTCAGGCACTCTACCTTGGTTTTTTACTAGCACAGGATTTGATGTGTGTATATATACTGTATTGCTACTAATGGTCAGGAGCTCTGCAAATTTTGGCATCATTTTTGTCTATTTTATTCTTTGTTTGAGTGGTGTGCCATTAAAGATGCATGTCTTGATATTTAACCAATCTATTCATGCCATTAAATAAAGCTTATGTAAGTTTAATTTTGATGGTTTTTACCACCAGTGATATTAAAAAAAAAACTGATTAGTGTCATCAAGGCCTAGCTAATTAATTGAAATCATGCAAGTTCTAATTAATTAATTAATTTATTATGACCTCAATCAGGACTAGTCCACAAAAAGTAAGCAACGACTTTATTTTGGTCATCATTAGTAGCAGTAGTGTTTGGTCAGTATTTATGTTGTATCTAATGCTTCATTTTCTTTCTTTCACTCCACAGCTCCACTGGTCAAAATCCTACCACTGGCAGCTGCAGGTACTACTTTTCTTCTCCTTTATTTCCATCTACCTTGCTGTTGAGTTGAATTCTTACTTGTATAATATAATATATACAAAGATTAAAGCTTCTGACTCGTCTATTCAATTGAATATTGCTGATCCATCACTTAGATTCATATTTTCCTTTATTTTAGTTTCTTAATTTTTTTCATTCTCTGTTTCAACCTGCTTACTGTTGCTCTCTGCTAATCACATAACAGATTATTTACTAGTTGCAGAATTTCAGTTTATTTCATAACAATGAAAAAAATTAATTTAAATTAAATTGCGAAAATAAATTCAAGGATTTTTTGTGATGAACTTTAAGTAATCTCTTATATTTAGTTAACTAGTGAATTATGCTGTGATAAACTTTCTTTCAATGTTTTTCTATGGCTATTTATGTTTTTTAATGTTATTATTGCCACTTAGCTATGGAATAAATGGAGAGGAAGACTACATGTTAAACATGCAAAGAACAAACCCTTGCAAGAGGTATTAAGAAAGGTACCTGCAGATGTAGGTAAAGATGATTGGAGTTAGTTAAAGAGCATTTCTCATCTAAAAAATTCAAGGTACGGTTTAACTTTTTTGTATGATTTTCTTGATGCTGAACTTTTTTTATTATGAAATTAGATATAATTCCAAAAAACTGATTGTAAAATTGTATTTTCATTTTTAATGCAAATATAGGAATCAAGTGAACGAAACTCCAAAAATAGAAAAAATTTGACGATGCCTCACTGAACCGGTAGCAAGCCCATTAGAGAGATCATTTATCAAATGGTAAATTGCTTTCAAATTTTATCTAATTAATTTACTTTTATGCCACTTAGTTGACATATTTTGGTTGTGACGGAGGGAGGTAAAGAAGGTAACCCTCCGAATTTAGCAAAAATATTTTCCGAGACACGCAAGAAGAATGACAAACTTATAGAACCTGAAACTGTTGAAAAATAAGTAAGCATTCTTTTGAAAACTGAATTTTGTTTATGATTATTCAATTTGATTTTCTTATTTATGTATTATTTTATCTTATAGGATGAGATTTGTGAGTTGGTGGAAATAGAGCCTGCATTAACTAATATTGAGGTAATGGAAAAAAATTTTAGTGCTCAATATCGTAGACATGTTGTTGGCTATAGTGGTGGAATAAGGGCGAAAGATTTAAGAGATTCATCTTCTTCCAAAGCTAAACTTCAAGTCAAACTTAACAAACTGAAGAAGAGAATCAGAATGTTAGAAGTCGCCTAAATACTGTGGAAGCTGAACTTAAAATGCTCAAGGACATGATTCTTTCTCAACAATCTAGTGCACAGCCTTCAACAACTCTAAGTACCGATCAGGTAATTTCCGATTCAATTTAATATCATGACAATTATTTACTTAAACTCTTATCTTATTACATTGCCAATTTGGTGGATTGTGTAAACAACCCATTATAAATTTGCTAGCTTGTGTATACAACTTTTAATGCCTAATTCTGTTGTTTATACTCTCTTGGACTTCTTGTAATGATTGAATAAGGATTTTTTATAGCTGTATAGCAGCTATAGAAATTAACATATAGAAAAAATTACATTTTGTATGTTCTTTTTGCTTTTGTCTATAATATTTCTGCAAGTGCTGATAAGGTGATGACGTTTCCACGTGCTAGCTGCATGAAAGCTATAGGCCTGCACTCTTTGCATTATTAAGACTTGAATTCTGGTCTTGATTTCGTGAATGTATTTGGTTTTAATGATCAAAAAGGGAAAATTTCTTGCTTATTTGCATCAAGTGAGTGTTCCTTTTGTGCCCCATGTTGTGGTTCTAAAGTGTGTATGTATATATGCAGCACTTTTTCTTGATGTAAAGGTCCATAAAGTTGTTTGCAATTTTGGGTACATGTAAATGGAAGTTGTGGGAGTTTGTCGGGATATGCATGCTTGCTGTGATGTTTAACCAGAAAATAACTTTAGAAGGCCTTAATCACTTAAGATATAGGTTGTTACTCTTGAGTTTTAATGTCATTTTTTATTTGATTGTTTAAAATTAGAAACAGAAACACAGTGGGTATATTACACTCCTAGTAATTTTTATATTGGCTATTGGATACACCAAAATATTAATGTTTTTATTGTTTGTTGTTTATTTCTTTCTGTGTGTGTATATGTCTATGTGTGTGATGTACTAATGTGTAATATTTTGATTTTGATTTTTTTTATGTACAGGTGTAAATATATTTCAAAGTGAAGGGCATCTACAACATACTTTTTGGACATAGGCATTGATGATCTCAAATTCTTTTTGGATATAATTAGACACTTTAGGTATGAAGTCTGCATATTTTGTTATTTTGATTCCACAAATATTTTGGTGGGAGTTATTAGTGTTTTGATTTTTACATTTAAAGTAGAAATTAATATAACTTGTATGAAATTATGTAATTTCTTGAACTTAAATGTATGACTTGTTTTAATTCTCTTCTATTTATGGATGTGTCTATAATGTGAAACATAAATAATTAAAAAATTGAAACGGCGCAATGGGTCTAAAAAATGCAGCAAAAACAACAATTAAGAATTGCAATTAATTGCGAACAAACTTTTTGGTCGTAATTGTGATACAAAAGAACAATTTAGGATGGTACTTAATTGGGACTAAATTTTTTGGTAGCAATTAGTTAAAAATATAGTTACTACTTAAGCCAATTGTGGTGATAATGTGGTCGCTATTATGGCAAGATGTGATAGCTATTAATAAACTTTTAGCGACCAAAATATGCATTTTTGCAAAAGATTATTTGCGATCACTAAATTTGTTTTCATTGCTAAAAACTTTTAGCGGCAAAACCTGTTGCGACGACAGACGGCTATAAAATGGTTGTTAAAAGTTATTAGCAATCATTATTTAACTTTTAGCGACCATTGTTTCCTTCGTTAATGAAGTCGTTTCTAGCAGTGTAATATAAATATTTTCAAGCTATGTATATATATATATATATATATATATATAT
>CATIWM010092304.1:0-17971 GCA_949671775.1 Mallotus repandus | reverse complement strand
GTAACGTCCCTAAATCCAAACTACATTTGATTTTAATTTTAAGTTAGCTAAATCTACATTTTTTATTTACAAGTGAAATGGAACTAAAAGTGGGCCTATATTTTAATTATATTAGTGAACTTAAATCTATTATTTTTAATTCTAAAAGTGTGCTTAAGTCTATTAAATTTTAAAAGAAAAAAAAATTATTGGGCTTGATTCTGATCAATTTTAAATAAAAGAAACGATCTTAAGTCTACAAATTATGAAGAAGGCTTTATTAATGGGCTGAGCTAAGTCTAAGTTAATTTTATTTAACTAAAAATGGGCCTAAAATCTAAATTAACCTAATGGGCCTAAATTAATTTTAATTAAATCTAAAACCAATTTTAAAGCCTATTAATTAAGTGAGTTAAAACCTACACGTGGGCTTGGAGCCCAAAACAAATAAAAATTAAAAAATAAGCCCAAATAATAATAAATAAAAAACAAATATTATGTGATTTTTCTAACCCTAATTTTAATTACATACAACCTAAAATTAATTTAAGGTCACCATTGATTTTAATTAAAATTTACCAAATAAACTTAATTTACTAATTAATTTTAAAGTACAGAAAAAATAAAGATTTCAATTACAATGATCTACTGAGAACAAAAATTAAAATTAATTACAACCCAAAAAAATAAAATCACAAAATAAATGAATAAAAAATCTTAAAACTACGTTCAAATACAAAACTTAATCCATGGCATTCCATGGATCTTCATAGGTTTTGTTCTCCACAGTGGATTCAAATCACCCCATCCATAAACATAAACATAAAAATAATCATAAATACAAAAATAAATAAGGATTAGTAACTAAAAAATAAAAATAAAAATAAAATCAAATAAAATCAAAATTAAATGGAATAAAAATAATCAAACAAAATAAAAAGAGAAAGGAGTAGAAAAAGAACTAGTTTGATAGATGCAATATTGATTTCCCTCAGAAGGTGATCACCATTGATGAAAGCCCGTGGCTTTTGTTGTGTTTGTCTGTGATTTTGATTTATTTGGATCTGATTCACGACTAAAACTTGAAAAAAGTACATGAAAATTAAAGAAAAATTGGTGTATTTTAGTTGACCGCTAAAAATCATAAAAGTAGGGAGAAAAGAAAATAAAAAACCCTAGCCTCCTCCCTACGTGAAAAGAAAATCACGTATTTATCAAAACACCATTCTGTAACCCTAATCTGATTATAGGATAAAAATAAAATAAAATAAATTACTTTTATTATTTATCTAAAAAAAATCAATTTATCCATACATTTATCTAATAAAACAAAATATTTATCAAAATAATATAATCAAAATCTATGGATAAATAATAAATAAATAAATAAAAATAATAATAAAAAATAAAAAATTATGAAAAAAACAAACAAACGGAAGTGGCCATTTTCATGCAATTAAAAGCATTCGGCCGAAGTTGGCCATCTTTTCCTCTTTTTTTTGAATTTTTTTTAGACTTATTTTTTTTATATTTTTTAAAAATTCATTAAAAAGATAAATTAAATAAATAAAATTTAAAATAAGTCTTAAAAATAATTTATAATTTAGTTTAAAACCAATAAATCAGATCCAATAAATCTAATTTCACAGTCTATTTTTCATAATCGAGTCCTCTGTCGCATCCGTACTCTAGTCATCCCGAAATTGGATGCTTACACCAGGAACGTGAGCTTAGGTCTGAGGTGTTTCGACTCAATTGGTTGAATGAAAGGGCTAGTGCTACTAATGTCGTTGCAATGAGGTTGAGTTTGAAGCACTGTGTAAACAAGTGTCAAAGATGGATGAAACATCAGTTGTCCAAGAATTGAAAGCACTGAAGGAAGCTCTGAAAAAACTAATCGATGACGCTTAGTTTTGATGTGAGCAAGAAAGCATTTTGTTTTATGTTATGTTGTTGTGTCTAGAATTATGTATGTGTAAGACAGTGGTTTTATTTTATGAACTTTTAAGAATTTAGTATGCTTTTGTTAAGAACTTTTAAGATGTTTGTGTTGGTAGGAACAACTTATTAACTAATGTTATTTTGTGAACTAAAGTTATGTTTGTATGAATGTTATTGTTCTAATATTATGTTTGTTATCCAACAATTGGATGTATTCATTGTGCATACTCATGCATAAGTGTTTGATTTGCATTATGTGTACCATTGGACAATGTTAAAGATGTTGTTTAAGTATAAAAAATGCTTAATATGTTGAGTAAATTTTGGCTACTCAAATTTTGATGATTGTTCAAGCTGCTATTTAAGTATAAAAAATGCTTAATATAATGAGTAAATTTTGGTCATAAGTATGATGTAAATGATTAAGATTTGAATATATATGAACTTAAAAGCACCATAATGCTTAACAAAAAACAAGTTTTTCCTATCCAACAATAACATGGGACGGTACTTCAAAAGAACAAGCTCCCTAATGCTTGTTCAACAAAATAACAATATCTAATATGACAATAAGTCTAAACTCCCATAAATTATACATAATAACATTGTTCACTAAGGCAATCATTGTGTGCTATTCCCATTAGCATTGGTGAGTCTAATTCTTGATTTGTGCAATCTTTTAGCTTGAAGTTGACGAGTTGTAATTGCAGCTTTGCCTTTCCATTGTAAACCTTTGGCCTTAAATCCAAGCTCAGTCTCTGCATTCATTATCTGAGGCTGAGGCTGAGAGCTACTTTTAGACCCACCAAATAATACCCGAGACGTTTTTCTACCAGGCTACCAACACAAATTGGAAATAAGAATTTCAGTGCAAGAACACCTTTAAACAAATATATAATCAAATAAGATGTTAAATGTACACTTACATCTAAAACAACTTTGCCAGTGTTCAGGTCAACAAAGCATCCATGCCCAGTTTTCGCCTTTCCTTTTCCCTTTGAAGCAGTGGTACTCCCTTGGCCAGTCTGGTTTAGTTTTCTTTGCTCTACAAAAGAAGCAAACTCTCACCTACTATTCTCTTGATGTTCTTTTAATCTTATAGCACTTTCCTCTTGATGTTTTCTAAATTCTTTAGCACTAACTTCCTTATATGCAATGAAATCCAATTCATCTTGACTCAATGTTTTTTGAGTTTGCTTCTGTGAGATAGCAAATGAAGTATGAATTGATGATGTCTTTGCAATATTTGGCTGTGAGAATTGACTTAATAATTTTGATGTTGGATCCATGTCTGCAGATTTTCCCTTCCTCTTTGTTTAGATTTTCTCCCTAGTTCCACTTGTTGATCTTACATTATTAGGTACCTGCAAGATCCATTCAAACTCATAACCATTTATCAAGTCAAATGAATATGTCAAATGAACAAAAAAACATTTCCACTAGGCTAACATGTTCACCTCGGTGGACAGCCTCTTTTGTTGTGTCCAGCAGTCTTATAAACTCTCCGTGTTATAATTTGCCCTTGCTTTGATAGCTTTCCCACCTTCTTTGGCTCATTCTTGTCTTTCTTCCTATTTAGTTTAGGTCTCCCAAGCATTCTTCTAACAACTGGAGGAGCAATGACTTCCTTGCCAGTCTTTGGCCATATCATCCTTCCAGTCACGGGCTGAAAGCTGTGTGCATAGCTCTTTAGGTATGTTCCTTTCTATACCATTTACAAACAAATTTTTCAGGTTTTTGTTTTGCACTATATATAGATGCAACCACATGTTGGCAAGGGAATCCACTTAAGTCTCATTCCCTGTAGCTACAAGAGTTAGTTTTAAGATTCACAGTAGGCTTATCAAATGGGTTGTCTATATGTATGACCTCGTAACCATTATCACCATTCTATATCATCTGCCAAGAATGTGAATTCAGCTTATTCTTGTCAAGCTTTTCTATTGCCCTTGGAGAAATTTCTAACTTTCAATTCTTACCAAACCTCCTCTTTATAGGAATTCTCTCTATGCATTTCATTCTAATATCCTCCAGCATTATAATTATTGGCTTGCAATGAGCTTCAAGTACCCAACCATTAAAGGTCTCTGCCATATTGTTGTCCACTAAATCACACATTGAAGCTATGTTGAAGTAGGCTTTTGTCCATGTTTGAAAGTTCCCATTCCCTAGCTTTGAAAGTTCCTCCATATTTTGTTTGAGCTTTTCCTTGTACGTGTTTTTGGCATAATTCTAAAGATAACTTTTCTTTCAGGTCTTCTCCATTTCTTAGCCCATGTAGTGTAAATATGTCTCACACACCTTCGATGTTCGACATTGGGAAAATACTCTAAAATAGCACTGATAAACCCCTACAAAACATATTTTTTTTTATTAAGAATATATAAACATAAATGACATAACACATATTCAACTATATAATAGCCTAACTTTACCTTTTGCATGTCCGAAATGATAGTGTAGTTGTCTTCATCCCCCAAAGGTAACTCATGCTTAAAACACTTGAGAAACCAACCCCAATTTTTCTTATTTTCAACAGCTACTACTGCCTAAGCAATATGGAATATTTGGTTGTTACCATCTTTCCCTATTGCACATAATAGTTGGCCTTTACACACCCCCTTTAGAAAACATCCATCTAGACCTATAACTGGTCTATAACCATCAATCCATCCTTGCTTGCAAGCATTAAAACACACATAAAATCTTACAAATTGGTTCTCTCCATTTTCTTCATTCTTGCAGGCTTTAACCACACATATTATTCCAGGATTGCTTTCTTTTATGACTTCTACAGAGTCATATAGCAATGTATAATCTTCTTTATACGTGCCTATTAGAACATGAACTATCTTTTTCTTGGTATTGTGGCACACAGTCATGTTAATCTTAAGCTTCAATTAAACCTTAACCAACTTTTTAAAATCTGCCAACTTGATATGTGGCATTAGCATTATCCTCTCTCTGTAGTGCTTTGCCAAATATCTGCATGTGGCCATTCTATTTCTGTTATCCCTGCTGCATTAATGCTTTGGATAATAGGTTTTCACCATCCATGTGTCTTCAATCTTATCTTTGTTGACAAGAAGCACCCACGGACGCAGATCTTCACACCTTGCTCTAATTCTTCTATTTTCATCTTTCACTAAATGAACTCCAAGTCCTTTCATTATAACGTACTTAGCAATTGCCTCTCTAACCTGCTTGACATTTACAAAAACCATTCCAAGACAAAAAAATAGGTATTAATGCATCACTATCAAATAGTATCTTTGAGCTTTGCTTCCTTTGAGCTTCATCCTCGTCTGTGTCACTGTAATAGTTACCCAGGTCATCAAAGTCATAGTAGACACTTCCTGTGTCATTTCCATTCTATTTCAGCATCATCATTCATCCCCATCATTTCATCCTCTTTAATATGTACATCAAAAACACCATCATCAGTGGTTTGATTTGCCTCTATCTGCTCAATTTGATTTGCCTCTGTCTAAGTAGTTTGATTCCCACCCTCTTCACCATCATTGTTGGCAGCAACATCTTGGTTTTCCTTACTGAATGCAATTTTATTTTTTCTATTAAATTCCCTCACTTTCTTCCTAGAAGCCTGCAACTCATCATTGTCTTCTTCAGTTAAGCATCCCACATCAACACATAAATTATCAAAACTACAATGAGCCTCATCATTTTCTTTATTATTACTATCCTCACTCTCATCAATATCAAACTCTTCCTCTCTTACCTATCTGTTGTTCCCAGAACTATTTTCATCATGAGTAATGTAAAAATCCAATACATTTCCATCCTTCAGATTTTCACATCTCCCTAATAAGGTTGCATCATCTACCACAAGTATAAACTCATCATGTCATTTTAAATACATCCCTCTACAAACTGATAGCCTACATCCTCCTTAATATACATAATTACAGCAGGATATGATAGCCTATCTATATCTAATATGTCTTCGACCATTTTCACTTTACCACCAATATAATTCATACCCTTTCATTTTCAAACTTCCCAGCATGATGAATGACAAGTGAAACATAAGTTGTAGACATTTTGTAATAAAAAAATAAGAAGATATAAATGCATCTGGAATACAATGAAAAAACTCTATATGCAACATGCATTGATTGTCATGTCGTCTCATTTCTAATAAAATTTCCACTTTTATGTGCCATGGACCACATAAATCAAATAGCTAAACAACAACAGATAAATTTATAAATTATTGCAACCCATAAATTACACAATAAAGAACAACAAACACAGGGACCATAAGCTTGCAACCAAATCTATGTACTGTCAGATGCACTAACCTTTTTGTCGAGAAAAGACCCACAAATATTACTTTTTTTTCTTCTTATTGCAAGAATCCCTAACAAATAAACCCCACAGATATTGCTTTTACACACATACTTTACTTTTTTTAACTTTCTCAGATCTCAAGTGTCTTCGCTTTTTCGTACTACCTCATCTCATATCTCACTTTTCTTAGCTTCAACTTCTTCTTTTTTTTTTTTCATTTTTAGGTTGAATGATTCAGCTGCGATTTGGCATTTAGTCTTGAGCTTTGTTATTATCGAACACACTCTCAGTTAGGAAGAACGGTAAGAAAGGCTTTTAGTTGAGACTTAGGTTATAACTCTCAGCTCATCCCAAACGATGATGTTTTTAAACAAGTTTCCCTAAGAAGCTTCCCAATCTTCTTTTTCCATATGATGATGACATGTCTTTACTTTAATTAAAAATAGCTTAGGTGTCAAAGTTTATCCGGCTTCCGTTTTCAAGTTAACAGACATGTTTAATGTGTCCTCAATGTCGAGAAAAATAGAAGTTAAGGGATGATTTAAAGTGAAATTAAAAGAAAGGGACTCAATAAAAAAAAGTTACAAAGTTGAGGGACCCAAAATTGGGTTTTGCCGTGATTTATTCAATCGGGTTGGTCCGGGTCGGGTGAAAGCAATATGATACCACTTAAATCCAATGGTTATTATTAAAGTACATCGTATGTAAGCAAAGATATTTTTAGCCGTTGGATCCAGTTTCATCATGTTCCCTTGAAGTCCTTCTTCTTCTTCTTCTTCTTCTTCTTCTTCTTCTTTATGGGTGCCGAATTAAAAAAGAAAGGGTTTTGCTCTGTACGAATTGATCGATTCTTCTGTTTGAAATTCTTTTAGATTAATTCAAAAAGTTTATTGTTGTCTCTGGTAAGAAAGAAATTTCTTTTTATCACCTCTTTCTTCGTGTGTAAGGGTTTAGTGTTTGATGTTCTTTTTGTTATGTCTGAAACCGAATGGAGAGTGGTGTTGTTTCTGGTCTTGTAGATTAGTTTTTAAGTGTTTTGGTCTGAAACTGAGCTGATGATTATGATGAATAATCTTGTTTTTTCTTAATGTTGCAGAAGATGGGTTTCTGGACGTTTCTGGAAGGGCTTCTGCTTTTTGCTAATGCTTTCGCTATACTAAATGAGGACAGGTTCCTTGCTCCGAGGAGATGGACCCTTGCAGAGCTCCAGGCAAGTCGGAGGAATTCGATTAAGGGGCAGATCATTGGGCTCATACATGCTTGCCAGTTCATGAGACTCCCACTTATACTTTTCAACATCGTCTTTATCGTCGTCAAGCTCGTCTCTGGGTAAGCTTCAACAACAATACAATTTGTATAATAGTTACAGGAGTGGGTTAAAAGTGCCAATGTATAATCAGATTCAGATATTTTTTTCAATGTTCAGAAGTAGCAAATTTACTGGCTTCTGCTTCTGTTATTGTTTCTACTTCAAATTCTCAGTACAACGATGATAAAAGAAACATAATTGTATTATGTTTTTACATAATCATGGACTAAGAAAACATGTAAGAGACTACTAATTTCTGTATAGACACACAGCACAGCAAATACAAAATCTGCAACTCATTCAATTGGTATCATCACCTCATTAGTCCTGAAAGGAGGCAAAGTCCAAGGTGGATTATACCTTGCCAGCAAAAACTCCCCAATAATTTTGTACCCATCTCTCTCCAAGTTCTGTTTCAGCTTCTCCACTTTTTCCTGCACCACCTGCTCTGTTGCAACACCTCCAAACCTTACCACCCCATACTTCCTCTCCCCCTCTTCCCTTATCACCACCCTCTCATCTGTCGGCTTGGGTGCGTCCTCCACCTTCTTGTACTTGGCTGGCAACAGAAACTGCATGGTGACCATCTTCTTGTCTTCTCCACCACCCTCCTTTGTCACAACAGGAGCTGTCATCGCAATCTTTTCGCCACCGCTTTTGGTTATAACTGGAGCTGTCATGACAATTTTTTCAGGCTTGGTGTTGTGAGGATTCCCTACGGCACCAATGTAATTAGCAAGCACCATGAATCCACCATCTTTGTTGCCTTTGAATTGAGCTGGATCGTATGCGACTTCTGCGAGAACTGCAGCTGCATACTTCCGGATTTCATATTCACTCGAGGACTTGATCACTTCGTACTTGGGGGTTTCAACCGTGATCCTTCCAAGAATCAATCCCATTTTGCTAACTCTTGGGGTGCTTTGTTTAGCTATAGGAGTAAGTTTCTGAAATGGTATAATCTTAAGACCTATCTATATATGAGGGCGCAAACTCGATGAAGATGCTTGGAGAAGGGGCAAGAATGCTTGTTTCGAACGTGTGGCAGGAATTTGAGAAAATAATTGTGGACTTTATTAGTCCACGATTTCCGGGAGAAAAGAGATCACACCGCACACTTCTACCTTGGCGAATGAATTTCGCAATTTCTCATGCTCCCATTCTGCATCTCCAACACTCAAAAAAATAATTCTAC
The DNA here is from genome assembly GCA_949671775.1 of Mallotus repandus. Classification (NCBI taxonomy): domain Eukaryota; kingdom Viridiplantae; phylum Streptophyta; class Magnoliopsida; order Malpighiales; family Euphorbiaceae; genus Mallotus; species Mallotus repandus. Next base: position 9,236 of record CATIWM010092304.1, on the reverse strand, counting down.
ATCTCCACAGTCACAAAAAATTAAAAAAACCTCTATTTGACCTGCCAATAACTTATCGAGAGATGAAATATATCTAATCATTTTTATTTCATATGCCCGTCCCTGCTTCCCAATTAGATAAGATCCAACGTATCCATGTCAATGTGTTTTCAATTAATCCCACCTTCTCTTTGGCTGACAGAACATAATATACACTTTCAATTGTAAAAACCTTTCATTTCCCAACAAAAGACGCCCTCCTTCCTTTACAATTTAATTTTACCGAGGCAGTCATGTAACGACTACATCATAATCCGCCCATGCAATTACTACTACGGATATAGTAGTATCTGAACAAAATTGAAAAGTACATTGCTTTGATTCAGTTTGGATTAATTTGAATTTTTAGCAAAAAGCCACAACTTATGGACCAAGTGCCATTCAGAACTTATCAAAAATACATCAAGAGCATCAGTGTTCGAGTGATGCTTAACATATTCTCAACCAATTTAAGTGGTGTCAGTGAACACAAATTATCATGGCAATTCAAAGTCTGTGTCATAGTACAAATTCCACTCAAAACTTGGTACAAGATCACCTGGACCTTGCTTCCCTTTTGAACTTCAGCGTATGAGCACGTAAGAAGTATAAATATCTTCTGAAAGCACCATTTCAGTGGCGTATCATCGAAATTGTAGAAGTGAATAAATACCTATCTACAATAGAATATATTTAGCAAGAACTTTCAAAAAAAGAAAGTGCATCAAGCCACATGCATAACACTCAAAGACACATTAGCAATAGAAATTGGAAAAGAATGCTCAATTGTGGAGAATAATATATGAATTACTTAATTAAATACGAGGCTACAGCCATGAATCTATACAACATTCATGTCAAGATAGATGTAGAATGTCTCAGTAACTGACGTCAAACTAACAATGAAATCTCATAAAGATATATAACACCAAAATGCCATCTACAACTCTAACAATGAAGCCACCCCTTGATCCCTTGGCCTCCCCCTCCCCCTCCCCTATACTAACAAGACTAACACACTAACCAAGGCCCCCAAAAAAAACTCTTAACAATGACATCTTAAAGTGACAGGATCTCAGAATTTATTTATAGATATCCTCAATTCCAGAACGGAAATTTCAGATAGATAACGCAGTTTGAAATTAACATCATTGATCCAGCCACAAAGTCCATGTCCTAACTGAAAATGGCAGAAGCAATCGAATAAATAAAAACAGAATCGCCCACCAAGGCGAAGGTTGAATAGCTAAATGGTAAAAATTCTCTAAATAGCATTAAAAGATCATGGTTAAATACCTGCGAGTATGGAAAATGCAGCAAGGAAAATAAGGATAAACCAATAGTACTTCAACCAGACCTTATAGTAAGCACAGTAAAAATTTCAAAAGCAAAATTAGCAATGAGAACAATCGGTTCCATAACTACAATTAGCAAAACTGTAAGAAAAAAAAAATCATCTCTGAAGAAAAATGATAGTAACACCAACATATGAAGAGAACAAGCAAAAAGAAAAGCACAACAATTCCTCTCCATTAGGAAAATGATGGAAAATATAAACAAGGAACAGATCTCAGCATCTTACAGTTATCTTCAATTGAAATAAATTTCAGAAGACAAAACCAGAACATCATTAACATCATTGATCCAAAGAACAAGAACCCCAAAAAAAACACATTTCTTGATTTCCAAACACAACAAAAGAGCAAAAACCTTTCTTGAAAAAAAAGGATATATAACATATTACCAAAGAGCATCTCAGAGTGATTAAACCCCATAGTTTTCTTCACAGTGAATCAAAGTGCAAGGATAACAATTTTTTTTTTCTCATCACTGATGCCCATCACGATGAAATAATAATTCTCAAAACAGGGAAAAAATATGCATCAAATAAACACTAATTATGCAAGCAAGTTAGTACTTTGGCGTTCCTCAAGATTGAATTGGAATTGAATTGAAATGCTCGGAGAACTAAAAAACCCTAATTGCTCATCTTGGGGCCGCCGCCACCACCCTCTGCCTTTAAAGAAGCTGGGCGGAGCTTTAATTTGTCGGCCTATTGGGCTTGTAAGCATCTTTTGCAAGAGTATTTCAAAGAATTTTTTAGTTAAAAAGAGTAAATAAATTTATATAATTTTAATAGATTTTTAGTATTTTTAATTTTTATTTTATTTTATTCAATAAATATTAATACTTAATAAAATAGAATAAATATTATTATCTTCGAGGTTATGGTCTAATTACTAATTCGTTCCTCCTATTTCAAAAATTAACTAAAAATTTCTTTAAATTTGATTCGTTAAATAATTTTTTCCTTCTGATAGAAAATGTAAAAAATTTCTTGGAATATACTGTTAGTCAAAGGTCAAAATGTCAATATTTCCAAAAGTACCCTTAAATTTTCAAACTAAACTTAATTTAATTAAAATCAAAATTTATAAATATTTTTAAAAATAAAATGCAAATATTTTTTATATTGTAACAATGTAAAAAATGTAGAATTTAAAAAAATTAAATATGGTATAATATTATAAATTTAATTAAATATTGAGAATAAATATGTATTTTATAATATTTAATTTTAATATAAATTTTTGTTAAATTTTAATTTAATTTGATTTGATTTAATTAAATCATAGCTTAAAATTGAAACCAAAAATTTAATTAAAGGTTGTATAATACTATAAATTTAACAAGATGAGAATAAATGTATGATATTTTTTATTTCAATTATATATATATATATATATATATATAGACTAAATTTAGATAAAAAAAATGATACCGTTATTTTTTGATCTGTTTGAGAATGATATAATGAATTTTTATTTATTTCCCTATTGTTTGATTGCTGTGATGATGGCATCTTTATATTTATTAGCTCAATTGATCATTCTCTTGTGATTTTATAGTTTATAATATATGGGCATTAATGTTTTGTATTTTTTCTTTGGTTAATGATTTCTAATTTTACATTGTTGTTGAATATGAAATAATGATTATAATTCTTTGAGTAGCTGTATTATAGAGTTTGAACATCATGACCCATGCAATTAAAGGCTATATTTATGCTAATTATTGATAATATAAAAATAATTATCTAAACATATTTATATTAATTTCATATTTGTACTAATTATTTATAATGTAAATATAATTATACCAGTTATATTAACATATTCATACTAATGATTGATAGTATAAAAATAATTATACTGATTATACTAATATATTTATACTTTTTAATATTAATTAGATGTGTTAAATAAATTAAAATGACATTTAATTTAATTATTGATGATATAAAAAAATAAAAAATAAAAGAAGAAAAGAATCAGTTAACAGTGACATTCATGCATAAATTTAATAACATATTAAGGGTAAATATGTCATTTTATACTAATTAACATTTTTTTTAGATAGAAGGGGAAATAGTTGACGGAATCAAATTTAAAGGGGTTTTTAGTTAATTTTTGAAACAGGAGGGATGGACTAGTAATTAGACCCTAACCTCAGTAGGGTAATAGTAATTATCTCTAATAAAATTAATGGTTCTATTGGGAAGAAAGAGAAAAAGTTTTCAATAAAATCAAACGATGTAATGTGATGAAAGAGAAAAATATTTTCTATAAATAGATAAATATCAATTAACATCTTACACCAACTCTTTACTCTAAAATAAAAATATAGAGAGTGTATTGGAGACTATTTTTTTAGGTTGGCTTTTCAAAATAGAGAATTTTACTCAAATGAAGAGCATATTGGAGATGCTTTGAGGACTCTCAATCATATATCCCGACTAATGTTAGCCTGTCTACGTAGTCGACAAGGTTATGTTGTAAGCCAATCAGTTCATTTATTCGCACATATAAGAAGCTTTCTATTACTTTAGTTTTGGAAAAGTAAGTTATACCTTTCGTTTGGTTCAATTCCACCAAAAAATTCATTTTATTTTCAAATGAATTCTACAAAATTTTATGGAATTCATTTGAACTAAATCAATTCTTACATTATTTATGATTATGAGAAATATGGTCATTCAATAGTTATCAAAATAAATTAAAATTAAGGCTTCATTTGTTTGTGAAAAATATTTTGTTTTTAGAAAATATTTTCTCAAAATATTTTCAGAGAAAATTTTTTCGATGTTTGACTGCAACATTAAAAAACAATTGAAAAATATCATCCTTTATGACATCAACACTTTATATTATTCAACTTATAATGGACCTAATTTATATTTCTTTTAGAAATTATCTCTTTATAATGGATATCAATATAAAATATGTATGATAATTGATAAGTGTGAAAAATCTTAAGTTTTGAACACTCTATGTTATAGGATTAGGATCAAATTAGTTGCATTTTTAGTTACTTTTAAGATCTTTTAGTTATCTTTCATGCTTTTGTTTAGCTGTTAGGATTGTTTTGATTTTTAATTTGAAAAAGTTAATCTTTGTGTACTTTTGATCATAGGATGCATTGGAGAGGTTTGAAGAGGTTAAACAAGTCAAGTCAAAGATTTGGAAGTTAGAACAAGGCCAATCCTGGAAGAAAAATGAAGTTTCAAAATAATGAGAAGTTACGCAGTTGTGCATACAAGTGCACACAGCCATGCTTGGATGTTAGTAAAGACACACAGCCATGCGCATCCTATTGTGCAGCCGTGCCTGATTTGATGTAATGGTGCGTGCCCTAGCACACAGCCATGAGAACTGCAACAGCTTTTTAAATTCAAATTTTCTTGTTGCTAATTTTAGGGGATTACAATTTTTGAATTGCAACAACTTTAGATAGGCAAGAGGCTAGAGTTTATAGAAGGGGAGCCTTTAGAGAAACAAACATAATCTTTTCTTTTACGATTTTTCTTAAGAATCAAAGTAATTTTGATTCAAGTTCTTATTATCTTTTCATGTTGAATGAGAGATTTTGTTTTGAAATTTTAGAATAGAAAACCTTTTATTCTAGTTGGTTCAGTAGAAAAGGGGTTCTTCTTAATTAACTCTTTGTTATTTTTATCTTTCATTGAGTAAAAATGATTGCATCTATTCTCTATACTTCATCTTCTTCTCTTCCTTTTAACATGAGTAACTAAATAGATTCTTAGGGATCTTATTTCTATTCGACCATGTGAATATTGAAATTAAATTTAAGTTTATAATTTTTAATTCATTGGTTGTTGTTGAGCTTAATGTCATCATAGGATTGATCACACTTTGGTTGAATTCATACAATGAAACTTGATTGAGAAATAGGTTGCATTGGAATCAAACAATTACCTATTAGCTGTTTTTTTAGTTGAGAGACATTAAAGCAATTAATATTAATTAAGGCTGAAGCTTAAAACTAAGTTTAAGAAACACTTGGTTAGTGAGAGCTATAAAACTTCATGTTAATTTACTTAGTTAATTGTGGGTTTATCTAAAAGGAAAGCTTATAATTCCATTGATGCCTTCAAAATGAATTAAGGTTAATCTAGACTTAGATGTTAATTAATCTTAAAAAAAGGTTGAATTGATAATAAGAACCCTAGTTTTAAAATTGATTGTTATTTAATTAAGATTTTCTTTGTTTTGTTTTATTTAAATTTAAAACCAAATTTCGATGTTTAAACAAATAAGCACTTCAAGTATTACAACACTCAGTTTGCAATCTCTGTGGGATGATATTATTTTACTACTTGCACGACTTCGTATGCTTGCGGATTTTACACGTCAATAATTAATCTATACAAAAAACTGAAGGGAAAAAATAAGGGGATAAGAAAAAAATGGAAAATTAAAATTAAAATAAAAGAAAACGAGAAAAAAAGGAGAGAAGATAAAAAAAATAAGTAGAAAATAAAAAGAAAAAAGAGGAAAAGAAAAAAAGGTGAGAAGGTAAAAAATAAGGAGAAAAAAGAAAGAAGACAAAAGAAAGAGAAAATAAAAATAAAAAAGGGAAAAAATAAATGAAAAAATAAAGAAAAAATAAAAAAGGACAAAACTAAAGTAAAAAATAAAAACTAGGCATTTTAGGTAAATTTCTCTTATTTTTAAGTATTGGAAAATGATTTTCCATTTCAAAGATGAGAATTTATTTTTTCTTCTTTTAAAGTTATTTTCTATTAACTAACAATTTATTTTCCTTTAATTTATTTTCTTTGGTATTCCAAATACTAAAAAATAAGAAAAAATAATTTTCGAAAGACTATTTTTCACAAACAAATGGAGCCATAAAATAAAAAAAAATAAAATTGATGTATAATCTTCCTACATTTAAACGAGTGTCTTATTTGGTAAATTGTATGAGGATAGAGTGTATATTCAGTTGAATCAATCACTTTTAAGGCTTTTTTTGACCGAATCAAATTAAATCGAAAATCGAATTGAACCGAAAAACTGAATTTTTTGAAATGGAAAACTAAATTATCGAACCAAATGAAATTTTTACAAATATTAATTATTTTAATATTTTTAGTAAATTATTATACTATTAAAAATTAAAAAAATAAAATTTCAATTTATTCAATTATGTCATTTAACTGAATTTGTTAAGTATAAAACGAACCAAATCAAACCAAAATTTTTGCTCAATTCAATTAATAAAAATTAAAATTTAAATCAAACTAAATTGAACTGAATTGGTTCAATTTTTAAAATTGGTTCGTTCAAAAATCTTACATACCCTATATGAGGGTTTTAATAAAATTCTCATTTTGTTGGAATTTTATTAAAATGAAGGTTAAATAATTTGAATATATAATTTTCAAAAAAAAATCTCGTTTTGTTGGATTTTTTTTACTAAGAGAAAGGTTAAATAATTTGAATATATAATTTTTTTTAGCCATTTTAAAGTAAGGGTAGAAGGAGAGAGGAGACTCATACTAGGTGTCTGTGAGAATTTTGATCATTAAGTTAAAATAATTTTTTTAATTGAGAAATGGGGAGATAAGAATCAAACTTTTAACCTATACAATGTCTTAAAGAGAGCAATACTATGTTAAATATACAGGTGGGTACCAAACTTTACACTTTTTTTCATTTTGAGTACTAAAGTTTAATTTGCTTCTTTTTAAATACCCAACTTTGATTTAAGGGGAAAAGGTGCATTTAGGCCCTTAATGCGTAGGCCAAGGTTTACTTGAGCACTGGAAATTCAAAAAAGACGAAAAACCCTCCTAACATTACAATAATTAGTCCAAATACATATAAATTAACCTAACCGTTAATTTTAAATGTTACAAAACGTTTACACTGAGTTGCTACTGTTAAAACCCACTTCATCATCATCATCTTCTTCTTGCTGATCTTCACAAATTATCTAAAACATCAACCACAAAAATAGTGCATTAACACAAGACTATAAAACTCACCACTGCCTGTTAAGCACCTAATTTTGAGCACTACAACATTAATTTCCCTCCCACAGCAGACTTGGGAACCTTAGCTCCAGTTGGGTCCTTCTCGACACTCTTGATAACACCAACAGCAACAGTCTGGAGCATGTCCCTAACTGCAAAATGGCCCGATGGAGGATAATCAGAGAAGGTCTCAACAACCTATAAGAATGAGACAGTGCCGACAAGAATCTCTAACATCGTTGGTGGCTTGATCGGTGGCTGTAAGAAATGCTTTAAAAAAAATACATAGATCTCAAGCAAATGAGGATTTTGCAGACACACTTATTTATTAAATAGGGTAATACAATATGAATGGCAATAGTTTGCGCTTTAGAATTTTGTTATTTGCAAAGAATTTGCAACCTTTACAATAACTTCAACAACAACAACAACAACAAAGTTCCATCGAGATCTTTGAGTCAAAAAAAAAGGCAAAGTGATCCAAAATAATTTGGTTCAACTTTAGTTCACTTTAAGTCACCATTCAGTTTGTATTTGGAAGAGGTTCAGTTAGGTCGATAGCCTCTTGTTCCAGGTTCCATTTTTGCACAGTTCCATCCTAAAAATAGCCAAGTGCAGAAATAAGCCACTCATATTTCACCAAGTTGATAAAATTATGTTAATTGAAAGTTAAGTCAATGATCAAGATATCAAAGTAATTGAATGGTATTTTCTGTGTATTCAAATAATACGAATACAAGGTATATATAGGTTGAATAGTAGCCTATATAATAATTACAATAGCCTATGTATAGCCTATAAAATAATACAACAAATAGAATAACTAAGTGATAAAAGTAAGAAACAAACTAATAATAATACATTACCATTCTTTAACACCCCCCCCCCCCCTGGAAATCCATGGGCAAAGGAAGTAAAGACATATGAGTGTGAAGAGTGCATAAGCGTTCTTTGCCTAGTGGTTTTGTACAGACATCGGCAAGCTGATCTTGAGATTTTACAAATTTAATGTCAAGAAAGCCAGCTTTAACTTGTTCACGAACAAAGTGAAAATCCAATTCAATATGCTTTGTTCTTGCATTAAAGATTGGATTAGCTGATAGGTAAATGGCACCAATGTTATCACGCCATAACAAAGCCTTAAGACATTGAAAAACACCAAGTTCGTTGAGCAAGGAACGTAACCATAGTAATTCGGCAGTAGCATTAGAAAGTGCTTTGTATTCACTTTCAGTAGATGAACGAGCAATAGTATTTTGGTTCTTGGAGATCTAAGAGATAAGAGATTTCCCAAGATAAACCCCATAGCCACTTGTAAACCTCTGATCATCTGGGCATTCGCCCCAGTCACTATCACTAAAACATTGAAGAGTGCAGTCTGAATCACTAAATATAAGCAAGTCATGATAAGAAGTTCCTTTCAAGTATTGAAGTAAGCATTTAAAGGCACACTAATGAGACTTAGTAGGAGAGTGCATGAATTGACAAAGCTTATTGACTGAAAAAGCAATGTCAGGTCGTGTGATGGTAAGATACTGCAGAGAACCAATAATGTGTTGATACTCTTCACCATTTGAAATGGAAGAACTACCATGCTTGGACAAGGGCGAATAGGAGGCTGAAAATGCCTTAGAGGGGGGGTGAATAAGGCAATCGAATTCAAATCGATAGTAATTGAAATTTAAATAAAAATAGAAAGAATGTTGAGAAGGAAGAATGAAGAACATAATGATTTATGGAGTTCGGATTCAACAACAATCCTATGTCTCCACCTAACTTATCCCCAAGTTAGGATTTTCAATCACCCACAATCTTATTCACAAGATTGAGATTACACAAGAGTTTAAGGCTCACTCTTACAACCTTACAAACAAGAGTT
>CATIWM010092276.1:0-13774 GCA_949671775.1 Mallotus repandus | reverse complement strand
AAAAAAAACTAACAATTAAATAGTTGTTATCAGCGAGCTATGCTAGCTGTGATTGAGAGCTCTTTTTGGCTGAATTGTATGCAGTAAGCCATTGATGTAGAGCTCGAAGCTGTGAAATTTTGAAGGGTTGTAGAGGCTGTTGGTCTCATGCTAAAAAAAAAAAAACATTAACATATTGTAATAAGACAGATTTATTTCTATATATCATATAGTCCAAGTTCTCAAGGTCAAGGTGGGACGTCTCTTGCCACCATTTTGTTTGAAGCATGCATCTCCATTTTGTTATGAAGCATGCTTCTCCATTTTGTTTGAAGCATCTTATTATATTTTGCTATATATATATTTTCAACTATTTTTTATATATGCTAAAGATGAATAGTCAAGTGATATAATTCTTTTTAAAACGTAAATAGATAATAGGTTGAAGGATCAATTCTTTTTTTCCTTGTTTCTAAGTTTTTTTTAAAAAAAATCTCTCTCTATATAAAGTTTCAATTAATATCATTACTCATTTTCCAATTAAACAATTTTAATTTTTTTTAGCAAGAGTAAAACAAAATTAATCAACCCATTACGTTTAGATAATTTATAAATTTTAAAATACTATGAAAGTAATATTAAATATGCAAATACTATGAAAATATTGTTCAAATTTTAGTTTTTGTATAGTTTATTAGTTAGGTGTAAAACATAAATTAATTGCTATTTAATTTGAATAAGCTTCTCTTTCTCTAATGTGGTAGCTTCGGTCTAGAATGGATGAATGATTAAAAAAAAAGTTTTCAAGGGTCAACCCAGTGCAATTGTTTGGTTGTATTCTTGGAATTACTTGTGCCGGCTGGTAATATAAAATGGAAAAATCTACGATCTCCAGTGATATATCAATTAAAATTTTCAAGTTTCATGCACTTATAATTTAATAATTTAGTAATTACCTTTGAGTCAAAAGAGCATCTTAAAGACATGAGATTTAAAATTCCATGTTGTTTATTTATGAAATAAAATTTTATTTATTTTTAAAATTATATCTTATTATATAATTTATCAATATTCAAATTATTTAAAATTTCTATTCATTAAAAATAATGTAATAATATTTAAAATTTTAATTTTTACTATTTAAATATTTAAAATAATTTTCACACATAAATAAAATTGAATTTATTTGAAACAAAATTAATTGATTTACGAAAAAATTCAACACCACTTATAAATCACTTCAACCTTTTATATATATATTTAATTAAAAGAGACATCATATGACTTCAATATTTATAGATTATACAATAAAGTCAGTCATTCCCTTTTAAATTAATGATGATAAAATTTAAATTATACACTTTAAATGCTTTAGAGATAAATTATCATTGGGATAATGAATCCACAAATCCTATAAGTTGTCAAAAATTGCAATCAAGTTCTAAAAAAAATTTCTTTTTTTAATTGAGTTCTAAAAACATTTAAAGTGTTTCACATTAGTCCATCTCCGTTATATCAAACGGAATGGATTGACGTGACAATTAGACCTCATCCAATGAACTGACGTGTGCAACCAACTCATCAATGATACTGAACCCACAAGTTTTATAAGTTATCCAAAATTTCAATCAAGTCCTAAATTGTTTCTCTCATAATTAACATGAAACAAAACCATTGCACAATATCATTGAGTGATTCTTTCTTTTCACTTTTATTATTCTTATTATTTTTTTAAATATAAAATCTTTTTTGCAGTTCTTTGATATTGAGTAATGAATTTTCTAAAATAGAGATTCTATAATTTTTTGAAAGATTTTTCAGTGTATGTTGATGATGATCTGTAACGTTTGAAACGGAGATATAATAAGAACAATAAAAGTGAAAAGAAAGAATCACTTAAGGATATTGTGCAATGGTTTTGTTTCATGTTAATTAGTAGAGAAACAAATTAGGACTTGATTGAAATTTTGGATAACTTATAGAGCTTATGGATTCAGTATCATTGATGAGTTGGTTGCACACGTCAGTTCATTAGATGGGGTCTAATTGCCACGTCAGTCCATTCCGTTTAAGATAACAAAAGAGCACTAACGTGAAACACTTAAAATGCTTCTAGGACTAAATTAAAAAAAAGAAATTTTTTTAGAACTTGATAAAAAATTTTGACAACTTATAGAATTTGTTGATTCATTATCCCATTATCATTTTACTATCCTCTCATTGCCTATTGTAGACGGTGGGGTTAGCGCATGTCCAAATGTTGGCAACCATGACATTGTGTGAGCTCAAGGCCCACTGGAAAATACAAAATGGGCTTAGGGCCCATATTAGAGATGGAGCCGCCACTCGGATAAAAGCCAGGGCACACTATACAGTAACTAGATTCCACGAAGGTACCCATAAGCTGTCTTCAGAGATCGAGTTCGAAAACTAGGTATGGGCCTTGCAATGCCCACCTAACATTACGGTTGGCCTTCGCGCGTGTTTTGTACTTTATTACCCTTAATTATTAAGTTATTTCCTTATTATTGTTGGTGACAAACGCTTCCATTTTACAATATTACCAATTTTGCACATTAATCCTTTCTATGCTTATTTACCTTAACATTTAAACAAATAATGGGAATAAATATTACAAATAGCCATTCCGAATAAACGGGATAGGGATTAGGGATTACAACGCTTTGTACAAATCGTTACAATAATCAAATAAAATCTCTCAAAATCTCATTAATTCACTAATTACATAGTGATTAAAAATTACAAAAAACTACAATAAATACGGTTAGTTGCATTTCAAAATATACAATTTTACTTATAAAATAACCATAATTAAATTTGTATAAAAGTAGACATGTATATTCATATAAAAATGGATTAATCATTTAAGCAAACTTAACATGCTACAATTGCATGCAACATATACATATAATATACTGAAAATAAACCAAAAAGCTACCAAAGCAAAGCAGAATCAAGGAAGATTCTGGCTAGGAGGCGATCGCCTCATTGTGAAAAGGTGACGCCTCCTTGAAGAGGCGATGCCTCTTCAAAAGGCACAATAATACAAAAAACTACAACTTTTTTAAATCTTAAGCAACTCAAGTATTTATGCAAATCAACGTAAACCAGAAACTTAAAACTCAATAATTTACATATTCAAGCCTTAAACTCAATCTAAAGAAAACAATTAACACACAAAAAGAGTATACAATCAAGAAATGGAATTTTAAGCAAAATGAGGAATTTAAAACTTGAAACAAGAGATTCTCACTGATTAGGACTAGTTTGGTGCTCCTAGCTGAGCCCTCATAGCTTGTTTGATGATTCAAAGTATGTTGAATGCAAGAATTTCCTTCTTCCTTCTTAAGAAATAGATTCTCAAGCCTAAAATCCCTTTTTTATGTTTCTTCCTTTCAAGAACCTTTTTTTCCTTCTCTCTCTGGTCTTTTTCTTTACAATAGTCAACCTTCTTTTTTATCAGCCTAAACCTCTACTTAAGCCACTCCCTTCTCACTCTCTCTCCAATTTCCTAAAAATCAAGGTTAAGTCCACCTTGCATTATTCATCATTGTTTTTATCCTTCTTTCTCATTTTTGTGCCTTAAAAGTCTTCAATTCACGCACAAAAATACAGAATAGAGAAAAGAGGTTAGTCTTTGGGTTAAATGCAGTAATAAATAGCATTTATTGTTGTAGGGGACATGTGTGAAGAGGTGCTGCCTCTTCGGTGAGGTGTCGCCTCACTGATCCTTGGCGAGAAGAGGCATCGCCTCTCGCCTCTACGCCCAGGCTTGGTCTAGGCCTTAGGTCAAAAAGTTCGGGTTTGATTTTAGTGTTTGGGCTAGGATTATATTCCAGAGAAGGTTTCAGGTTCTCTTGCATTTGAAATTTGGACTACTCATCATTGGGCTTTTATCGCCGATTGACCAAACCGGGAGTGTCCACAGTTTGCCCCCTTGGTTTTTTAAAAAAAAATGGATTTATAAAATCAATTTTTGAAAAAGAAACATGCATGAAGGATGGTGAAAACGGTGTACCTGACCTGCAAACTTCGTTTGGGCCGTCAGTTTTGGGAATTTAAAACCAAAAAGTCAAACTTTATCTTGAAATGTGACCGTGTTTCTCAGGTTTTTTCTATCTCGATCAGTCACTTATTATAAGTTGACATAAATTTCAAGTCTTTCTAACATGAAACTTACTCAGTAAAGAAGAAAATATGAGTTCTGAGTCTTTCTGATGCAAAACTTGACTTGAAATGTAACTGTGTTCCTTAGGTTTTTCTGGCCCGATCAGTTACTCATTATAACTTAACGTAAATCTCGAGCCCTTCTGACACAAAACTTACTTAATAAGCAAAGAAAATGCGAACTCTGAGTCTTTCTGATGCAGAACTTGACTTGAAATGCAACCATGTTCCTTAGGTTTTCCTGGCCCGATTAGTTACTCATTATAAATTAACGTAAATCCTAAGCCCTTCTGACATGAAACTTACATAGTAAGTAAAGAAAATGTGAGTTCCAAGTCTTTCTGATGCAGAACTTGACTTGAAACATAACCGTATTCCTCGGGTTTTCCTGGCCTGATCAGAGACTCCTTGAAAAAAGAAAAATGCACTTCGGGGATACAACCCAACCATACACTCTTGAAAAAAGAAAAATGTACTTCGGGGATATAACCCGACCAAACACTCCTTGAAACGCACTTCAGGGATACAACCCGACTAGACGCTCTTGAAGAAAAAAAGGAAAATGCACTTCGGGGATATAACTCGACCAGACACTCCTTGAAACACGCACTTCGGGGATACAACCTGACCAGATGCTCTTGAAAAAAAGAAAATGCACTTCAGGGATACAACCCGAGAGGTGAAATAAGCAATTCTCCACTTTTCGATTTTTGAATTTTTTTTTTTGCCATAAAAGCATAACGGGCCATCAATCCTGGAATACATATCTAACAAAGTGCTCTTGTCTTAATCAAGCTGCCAGGTGGCCTGGCCCACTTCTCTTTCCTCTTATAAATATTTCTTTTCTTTTCTCAAAAGATTCACTTACTTTTTGCTTTTCTTTGAATTCTCTCAACTTCTTCTGCACTTTTCTCAATTTTTTCAATATGGATGCCGCACGGACCCTAGATTTGCCAACGTGGGACTGGGTTGCACCTCTATTGCATCCCGTACGTACCTTTAGGCTCTCCGTAAATGGCAAGATTCCTATTTTGTGGAATTTGCCAACCCATATCTGCGGATCGGCTACTGGAGAGGTATGTGTCCATTTTCTTCCATTTTTCTGCAAATGGGATTAAATAACATTCGGTTAATTTTTGTAAACATGCATTTGGGGGTTTAACAGAGAGAATTTACATTAAATTGAGCAAAATTATGTTGAAGCCTCAATTGTTGAAGTTGCGTCGCATCTTCAATGGGGCGTCACCTCATTGTAAAGAGGCGATGGAAAATTGCCTTATCAAGTAGAGGCATCGCCTCACAGTTGAGGCAATTGCCTTTACACCCGCATTCTGCAGCTATAAAAACCCCCAAATTCCTTCTCTCAAATCCCCAACTCCATTTCCGTGATTCTCTCTTCATTTCTCTTCCTAGACTATATTCTAATCTCCTAACCATGATTGAAAGAGATCTGAAACAGCTACAACCCATACTGAAAAGCTTGAACGGTGAATCTTGGGCTAGATTAGAACCATTCCATTTATCCATCTTTTGATCCATGCATGCTAAGAAGATCAATTTCTCATTCTTGCACGTTGTTGCCCAATTTTGGGATTCTCAGAAACACGTTTTTCGATTTAACATGATCGAGCTATGCCCCTTGCCTGAGGAATTTGCAGCTATTTTGGGCCATCAACTAGATTCTAACTGTCATATTGCAGTTCCTCGACTTGAGACCCCATATTTGCATTCTATTCAAGTTCAAATGGCTAGAATGTTCAATCTTCCTCCTTAATTCTCTCTTTGTCACATTTTCAATATCAAAATTTTGATCAACACGTTTCTGGAGGTAGTAGCAGCGGTGGATAACAAGGACGTGTGTTGGCCATGGATGATGGCTCTGTTCCTCTATGCCCAGTTCTTATTCGTGTCTTCTTCAGGCAATTATGATTCAAAACTCCTTCACATCCTCGACAAGGTGGAGGCTGGCTTGAACCCTTTTCCACTTATCTTGGCTGAAACAATCATCGGGCTAGACAACTTTGCATAAACTAGACAATTTTCTAAAAGTCCTTTGTTACTGGAGGTTAATTTCCTTCTAACCTCTCTTCATTTACTACTTTTTGTCATCTTTGCTCATTTTTGATCACTTGTATTCACAATCTGCATAGGCATGGTTTCATGAGAAACTGAGATTGCTGGAACCTCCTAGAGATTTTGCACGTTATAAGGCTAAGCATTGTCGCACTCAACAACTTCATCCCATTTCGAAAGATGTTTGGAGCTGGCTAGCCACTTTCCCTGATACTCTGATTCAATGGATGTGCCTATGGTAGAGGCTGCAACATATGACTGTCCGATCTTATACCCATTGCGTCCCTATAGCTGAACTTCATTTTGCTATTTTCTACAATCTTGTATGGCTTTGCAGGCAGTATGGACAAAAACAGTTAATCCCAGAGCTTGTGCCTAAGTTCAAGCTTCTTACTCAAAATTTTCTAAATAACTTGACTGCAACTTGGCCTCGGAGAACCGTTCAGAGGCATATTGACTACAATGGAGATCAGTCCACTGATGACTAGTACAAAGCATGGGTCTAGTTGCAACAGACAACACTGAATGAATTTATGATAAATAGAATGGTGAGAGGATTGCCAGGATTAAGTTCCTAAGGGGTTCAAAAGAAAAGAAGGCATAATTAGCTTATGTAACTTAATCTTTATTTTCTTTCTAATGGATGGAATTTCCTTT
Source organism: Mallotus repandus (assembly GCA_949671775.1). NCBI lineage: Eukaryota > Viridiplantae > Streptophyta > Magnoliopsida > Malpighiales > Euphorbiaceae > Mallotus > Mallotus repandus. The sequence goes on along the minus strand of CATIWM010092276.1, from coordinate 6,877 downwards.
TTTAGTTAAGCAGTGTGTAATAAGCATTTAGTGCAATGTTCAATAATAATAAAGGCAATCCATCCCATTTAAATTAAGCACAAAGCGTTTATACAGCTTGCTTCTTACATATCTCCTGTTGTCAGTTAGCTTGCCTTTTCAAGTTTTTCAACTAACTATTTTTCTTCATCTCTCTCCTTTTATATGTCCTTAATTTTTATGTGGACCACCCCTTTCGAGGTTTTCAATCCAGTAGGACCTTTTTTATTTTTTTTATTTTCTATTTTTAGTCTTGAACTTTTGCTTAGGCAACCTCTTTTCAAGATTTTCTCCCTAGCTAGACTTTACAGAAAATAGTTCTTCAGCTTGTCGAGGTTAATGGGCTCTCTGAATTCATTCCCTTCCAAGTCGAATAGAATGGCAATGCCTTTAGAGAAAAGCTTCTTGACCATGTACGGACTTCCCAATTTGGCTTAAACTTCCCTTGAGGATCTGTCATGATCAACCTAGTCAGCTTTAAAACCAAATCACCCTTTTTGATTTTACCCAGCTTGATCTTCTTGTTATAAGCCTGAGCTATTCTTTTTTGGTATAACTGAGAATGATACATGGCTTTCAACCTTTTCTCATCTAACAACGTCAGTTGTGCTAGCCGATTTTCCACCCATTGATACTCCGGGATCCTAGATTCCAAGAGAACTCTTAAGGATTGGATCTCTACTTTCACTGGCAAGACTGCCTCACATCTATAAACTAGAGAATAAGGGGTACGGTCGTTGATGTTCTAGTAGTGGTCCTATATCCCCACATTGTGAACTGCAGGTAATACGCCCAATCCCTATAATTCTCCAGTGTTTTGGCTAAAATCCTCTTCACATTCTTGTTTGAGGCTTCCACGGCCCCATTAACTTGTGGTCGATACGGAGATGACTTATAATGCTTAATCTTATACTCTTTCAGCAAAGCGGCCATTTCTGTTAGAAACTGAACACCATTATCACTAATAATATGATAAGGCAACCGATATCGATAGATTATGTTCTTTTCAATAAACCTCGCCATTTATATTGACCCAACAATGACATATGACTCTGCCTTAACCCAGTTAGAGAAGTAATTTATTGCCACCACAATGTATCAACGACCATTCGATGCCTTTGTCTTACCTCCCCGATAATATCACTTCCCCAAGCTGCAAACAGCCAAGGAGAAGTCAACTCTTGAAGTTCCATTGAAGGCAGATGACTAACATCGCCATATGCTTGGAAATTATGACATCTCTTAACAAATCTCACGCAATCTATCTCCATTGTTAGCCAAAAGTAGCCTTGATGTGTTATCTTCAGCCAAACTGTTCCGTTCATATGCGGGCCACATACTCCTTCGTGGATTGATTCCATAAACTTCTGAGGTACAATTTTGTCAACACACCTCAGGTGCAATCCCGTTGGCGCTCTTTTATACAACATTCCATTATGGCTGATAAATTGTCAGGCCAATGCCCCGAGAGACATTATCTCTTTCCTGTTAGCATCTTTAGGAAACTTTCCCGCTTTATAGAACCATGGCTTCTCTACAGGATCAACCGACTTCACCCTTATCATTTCATAATAAGGGATTTGTGATTTGACAAGGACAAGAGGTTTGACCGAGGTCTGTTTTCCTCCTTCCCATGTTGAAGCCAAAGTAGCTAGAGCGTCAGCCATCTGATTTTCCTCTTGTGACAAATGTATAAATTTGCACTGAGTGAAAGCTAATAAGACAATGGTCGAATAATCCCAATACAGTTTTAGGTTATCCTCCCTTACTTCCCATTGGTTGGAGATCTGTTTCACCACTAGCATAGAATCTCTGTGTACTGTAATTTCTTCTGCTCCCACACTTCTGAGTGCTTCTAGACCAAAGTTGCAAGCTTCGTACTCAACTTGATTGTTAGTAGCTTTGAATTCTAACCTTTTCTCCATTGGGATCATTTCTCCTTCCGGTGAGATCAGAATTACTCCGATATCGGCTCCCTTACTATTGATAGCTCCATCGAAGTACATGGTCCATGTCTGGATTTCTATTACCCCCAGATGCTCATCCAAAAATTCTCATTCCCATTCTTGTCCATCATCAATTGGACTTTGAGCTAGAAAATCTGCTACTGCTCTTCCTTTTACTACCTTCTTAGCCACGTAGTTTATGTCAAATTCAGTGACCATTACTAACCACTTGGCTAATTTCCTTGTAAGGGACGGGGTCTGTTGAAGGTATCTAAGGGGGTCATGCTTAGAGACTGCCTTGACCCTGTAAGATTGAAAGTAGTGTCAGAGGTTCTTCGTTGCCCATATCACAGCTAGACATGTCTTTTCTAGTAGACTGTAATTGGTTTCATAAGGGAGGAACTTTTTGCTTAAGTAATATACCTCGTGTTCAATTTTCCCTTCACCGTCCTTAGCGAGCATTACACCTATAGCTTCTTTCTCGATTAGCAAATAGAGAACCAACAACTTACCCGGCCTCGGTAGCTATAAAATATGAGGATTCATTAAGTAATCCTTGATAGACTCAAATCTTTGCTGACACTTTTCATCTTGAAAATAGGTTGATTCTTCTTCATGAGTTTAAAAATTGGTTCACAAATCTTAGTCAGCTTGGTAATGAACCTACTGATGTACTGTAACCGTCCGATAAACCCTCTGACCTCTCTCTCAGTCTTGGGTACAGGTATCTTTTTTATTGCTTTAACCTTGTCCAAACCTCTATGCCCTTCTGGCTGATGATGTGTCCTAAAAGCTTTCCTGAAGTCACCCCAAAAACACACTTCTTTGGATTTAATTTGAGGTTGTACCTTTCTGCCCTGGCTAGGAATTTGGCTAAAGCTTCAAAATGCCCTTCTCACATTGGAGACTTCACCATCATGTCATCCACAAACACTTTTATCTCCTTGTGGACCATGTCGTGCAACAAAGTGGTGGCCATCCTCTAATAGGTAGCTGTCGCATTTTTCAATCCAAATGGCATGACTGTATAGCAATAAATACCCCATTCAGTTGTGAAGGACGTTTTTAACTTATCAATCATCGCCATCATAATCTGGTTATATCCCGAGAAGCCATCCATAAAGGAATACATGGCAATGGAAGTTGCGCTATTAACTAGAGTGTCGATATGTGGCAAAGGAAAATCATCTTTCGAACAGGCTTTGTTCAGATCCCTGTAGTCTATGTACATTCTAACCCTTCCATCCTTCTTGGGAACTAGGACTATGTTGGCCAACCATTGGGTATCGTCGATCACCTCTAAGAATTTCACTTTCAACTGCTTTTCTATCTCTTCTTTGATTAAGAGAGCCTATTCTGGCCTTAATCTTCTTTTCTTTTGCTTTATTACCACGATGTGAGGATATGTGGGAATCGTATGTTCTGTGATTTCTCTATCAATCCTCTTTCTGGTCATTAGCTTTTCTTTGCTCCGTTGCAGGGATATCCTCTTCAGGTTCAGGGAATGTCACCAATTCCTCCACCATTGGCTTTTCTACAACAATGTCACTGGTACTATAAATTTGTTCAAAAAAATTTTAAAACCCGGGACCAGTTTTTCAGCAATCATTAATGGCTCAGGAGCCCATTGATATGGATCATTGGCACCCTTCTTCATAAAGGTTTCCTAGAGTGGCCTGACCTTCAGCTTGGTCTTCTTTGTTCTCTTTTTCCTCTTAGAGTTGGTTCTGGCTTTACTCCCTTCCGCTAGCTTATCATTTTTAGAATATCCCAACCCGTGTTTCAAAAATACTGGTTTGGTCTCAACAAACCTAGGTGGGCCTTGCTGGTCCTTTCCCAACCCCATTCAGGGCACAAAGTTTTGGTTCTTCATCATTCTTATGATTTTGGCACTTAGCTCATCTTCGTAGATCATACAAACTTTGAAGCTTGGGCTAAAAGGGATTTCTTAAGGTGCTAACTTCAATGCAGCAACAGCAGCCTCAGTTTCAGTAGAAATAGTGACCACTCTCCCTTTGTGTAGAAACTTGATTTTTTGATAGACAGTAGATGGTACACCTCCCAACGGATGGAACCACGGCCTTCCCAATAAGACAACAAAAGTGACTGGAATATTAATCACATGAAGGTTGAACCAGACTTCCACAGGTCCTGTCTTGACCAACTCTTTAAAAGTCCCCTCTACAGGCCTTTTCGTATCATTATAGGCCTTGATCACCACATCTGACGGCTTTAAATCAGCCATTGTTAGTCCTAACTTGGGCAGAATCTTCAAAGGGCAAACATTGATAGCAGATACGTTGTCTACCATCACATAGCAGGTTAATTTCCCTTTAACTTCAGCTTTAATGAACAAAGGCTTGAGTGATCTCTTCCTTCTAGAGGCAAATCCTTGCAATAAACATTATTGCTCCAATGGGACTTTCAGTTAGTGAATTTACAAATTGTTCGGGGGTGTGACTCAAAGGGGCCATTTTATGGTCCAAAGCCATCACTAGCGCCTCCCGATGGGCTTTGGAGTGCATCAACATCTCCTAAATGCTAGCAAGAGTTTTCTTTTCTCTCTTGGCTTTTTTAAATTCCTCAAATTTCTCTGACCTCTCTTCCTCTTCTAATTTTGCTTTTAAGTCCATTCTCTATTTTTCAAACTCGTCAGGTTCAGTCTTTCTTTTCTTCTTTTTGAGTTTTCCAACAGATTTGGCTTTTCTGTCTTCATTACTTTTCCACAAATTAATTACTTCACCTTCCTCATCGTTGGAGCTCCAAATGTCTAAGACATTCACCTTAACCTCTACAGGCTGCACTTTTGGATTCAGGTTTTCTGGCTCAAATTTTGGTGGTATAGGTGTAGCGTCAACAAAGGAGTTCAAGACTTGCTCCTCAGTCAAGCTAGTGTCTATGACAAGGATGGATTGGTTTGGTGGTGGCATGCTTCAATAATTAGGTAGGGGGTTATTTCTAGTGTTTGGCTTTTTGTTTTCGAGATTGGTGATTTTGCCTGAATCTATTAGATCTTGCACTTCATGCTTCAGGCGAGTGTAGTATTCAGTGTCATGGCCAATGGTTTGTTGATATTTGCAGTAAAGCTTTGGATCGACACTGGGGAATGGAGGTCTCTGTAGTAGAGGGTGTAACAGATTATTCTCAATCAATTTCTCTAAAACTTTAGAGAGGGGTCTTCCTAGGTTAGAAAATCTTCTAGGTTGCTGGACAGTGTTTATCTGCACGTTACTACTTAAACCTACTCCGCTGCTGGATCCGGTTCCCTTTCTTCCTAAGGATATGCCAGTGAAGGTTTTTCTTTCCTATGCTAGGTCAGATTCTTTCTGCACCCCAAATCTGTATAATTCTTTAAAGTTTTGGATCCCCAGATCTTTCAGCTTATTAGAAAGTGAGTGTACACACCCTTCCATTGGGATTACCAATTGACCAGTCTCAGCAAGGCCGTGCTTCATCTACGCCAACTTTGCTCTCCATCAAATCAGATAGTCAGCGAAAGGTTTGTTGAATTTCTATTTTATATTTTGTAAATCCCTCAAAGAAGCCTCAATCTGAATATTGAGATTGTATTATTTTACAAAAGCAGCGTACAACCTTCCTAATCACCTTGGAGATGAGGCTCCAAAGAATAATACCACCTGATTGGTGGTCCTTCAAAAGACAAAGAGAATTTCCTAACAATCTGTGTCTTACTCAAGTTGGTTGTCTTCATATGAGTTATATACTGTTTGAGGTGCAAATGGGGATCTTCCACACCAGTGAACTTTTTCATATTAGGGAACTTGAACTTCCGAGGTAACGGATCATCGTCTTCACCCAAACTCAGATCGAAGTAGTTAATTGGAGCATCAATTCCCTTTTTTTTTTCATATGTAATTGCATTTGACCCATAAACTTAACAAGGTCTTTAGCCCAATCAAGTTTCTCTGAATTTTTTGGGGCATCCATTCTTGGTCGAATAGTTGGTTCTGCTAGTAGAGTCTCTTGATCATTTTCGATCTCTCTCCTCCTCGAATTCTTGGAGTCAAGGTCAAATGGTGGTGGTGGAGGTACTGGTGGCCCTTCTTTAGCGGAATTCATTTCTGCCATCATCTCTCACATAATGGCCTTGGTCTGTTCAACTATTTCTGCTTTAAATTGTTCCAGATCAAAAATGGTCGATACTGCCTCTTTCGACATTCTTACTAATAGGTCGGTGTTGGAGTGTGTCCAAGTAGATGACTGATTCGGATCTATAGCTGCAACCACCATAGGTTAGAAACATGCATGGAGTGTATGCATGATATGCATGTTGTCGAAAGAATAAACAAATGTTCTATTTACACATAACACATAACACAGGACAAAGCTCTTCAAATGACACTTCCACCCTTATTTCTTTCGCACGCGTATTTAATGGCGAGTTCCTTATCCTAGGATTGTTGGTCGGGTTTTGGTTATCAATAGGGGATAACAAAACCATCGTATGCAAAGAAACTCTCAAGAATGATATAAATAAGTAACAAATCCTTTGAATAAAGCCAAAGTCCATTTGAATGGACCTAATGAGCATAATAGGATCAATTTTGACATGGTCCATTTGTAAATGGGCTATAGTGGGCATGAAAGGTCCATTTTCAGTGTAATCCATTTATAAATGGGCTTGGGCTTTATTGTAAGGCTTGCTAAATGTCATAATACACATGCATCGGGAAAAATCTTAGTGGAAGTTGCTAAGTCATTTACATGAGCTGAGTTAAGGTAGTAAGCTACAACTCCCACAACTATATAGCTCTATTACATCTCCCCACTCAAGGGTCCGAGCGATGTGGATGAGTACGTGCTATAAGTGGTAATAGGAAATATTCCACCACCAGGTTTGAGTGAAACACAGGTTGCAAATTATGGACCATTACTGGTTTTTTAGGGACTGA
>CATIWM010092273.1:0-10840 GCA_949671775.1 Mallotus repandus | reverse complement strand
TCCCTTATTGAAGCATTTCATCTTTCTTTGAAATGTTACCACACCTTTGGCATGCATCACCATTGAGCATAAACTCTCTACCATCTTGAAAAAGTGTAGGCCAATAGAAACCTGCTTGAAGAACTTTAGCAGCTATTCTTTGTGGTCCAAAATATCCATCACTCACCAATCCATGACAATGATGCAGCACTGACCCAATTTCTCCATTAGTTGTACAGCTCCTCACCATGCCATAATTACACAACTTCCACAAGAAAGGATCATCCCAGAAGTAGGATTTGGAGTCATGAATCAGCTTCTTTTATTGTTGACCAGTAAAATCTTTTGGCAATTCCCCACTTAAGATGTAGTTAGCTATATCAGCAAACCAAGGAGCATCAATAAGCTCCATAGCCAAGAGCATCTCATCAGGAAATATTTCCTCAATAGGCTCGTCCTTGTTACCTTCTTCTTGATCTAACTCCAACCTTAATAGATGATCAGCTACCACATTATCTGATCCCTTTTTATCTCTAATTTCTATATTAAATTCTTGTAATAGAAGCAGCCATCTAATGAGCCTTGGTTTAAAATCCTTCTTATTCATTAGGTACTTCTATGTTAGATGATCTGTAAACACAACAACTTTAAAGCCAAGAAGATAGGATCTAAATTTGTCAAATGCAAAAATGACTGCAAATATCTCCTTCTCTATTATAGCATAATTCAGTTGTGTATCTAACAATGTCCGGCTTGCATAGTAGATCACATGTAGCTTGTTTTCCTTCCTTTAACCAAGCACAACTTCTATTGCGTGATCACTTGCATCATACATCAATTCGAATGGTAGATTCCAATCTGGTGCTAACACTATAGGAGCTGAAATAACTGCTTCTTTCAACCTGTCAAAAGCCAATTTGCATAAATTAGTAAAAATAAAAGGTGAATCTTTTTCAAACAACTTACAAAGGGGTTTAGAGATTTTTGAAAAATCCTTAATAAACCGCCTATAGAAGCCTACATGACCGAGAAAACTTCTGACACCCTTCACATTTGTGGGATACTGTAGCTTCTCAATAGTCACCACCTTTGTTTTATCAACTTCAATGACTTGAGCTGAAATTTTGTGTCCTAGAACAATTCCCTCATCTACCATGAAATGACACTTCTCCCAATCAAGCACCAAGTTTGTTTCCTCACAACATGCAAGAACTCGCTTTAAGTTTTCCAAACATCCCTCAAATGAGTTATCATAAACTGAAAAATTATCCATGAAAACATCCATTATCTTCTCTACCAAATCTGCAAAAATGGCCATCATACATCTTTAGAATGTTGCGGAAGCATTACATAATCCAAATGGCATCCTCCTATATGTAAACGAGCCATAAGGACATATAAAAGTAGTTTTCTCTTGATCTTCTGGGGCTATTACAATTTGATTGTATCCTGAATATCCATCCAAAAAATAATAGAAAGCATGTCCTGTTATCTACTCCAACATTTGATTAATGAATGGCAATAGCAAATGGTCCTTTTTTATGGCTGAATTCAACCCCCCCTTCCTCATTCTCCACAATGTTCATTCCTCCCTTCTTTCGTACACACTGAATCAGACTTACCCGAGAACTATTTGAGATTGGGTAAATGATTCCCATATCTAATAGCTTGACCACTTCCTTTTGCACCACTTCTTATATGTTGGGATTAAGTCTCCTCTGCCTTTCAATGGTTGGCTTATGCCCTTCCCCCATCAATATCTTGTGCATGCAATAAGAAGGACTTATGCCCCTAATGTCAGAAATCTACCAACCAATTGCTTTTACCCTCCCTTTCAACATTTCCACTAGCAAATCCTCTTGATCTTTATTGAGTTTAGAGGATATAATCACAAGTAAAGTGTGGTCCTCTCCTAGAAAAGTGTACCTCAAATATTGAGGGTAAAGGTTTTAAGTCTAGTTTTGGTGGTTTTATGGTTGAGGATGGTATGGGTTCAATGTTTGGTAATTGTATGTAGGGTAAGTAGGTTTGGTGTTTGAGGTGTACTTCATCTTGAGAGGATTGTACCTGAAAACACTTCTCAATTTTCGTAGATTTTTCCAACCTCCATCGTTGGACTTCACTCACACATTCATCAATAACATAAATTTGCATACAAAATTCATTATCAGGATGATGTTTCATGCCTTAATAGACATCAAACTTACAGCTTTCATCTCCTACTCTCAATATGACTGTCCCACCATAAACATCAATTATTGCTTTTGCAGTATATAGGAAAGGCATACCAAGAATTAAGGGAACATCGTCATCTTCTTCAAAGTTGAGAACCATGAATTCCATTGGAAAAATGAACTTCCCAACCTTACTAGCACGTCTTCCATAATGCCCTGTAGTTCTTTCACTATCCTATCTATAAGCTGCAAACGGATATTTATGGGTCTTACTTCTTCTAGTCCTAATTTTCCATAAATTGATAAAGGTATAAGATTAATTGAAGCTCTTGAATTACATAAAGCTTTTCTAAATTTTAAATTTCCAACAAAAAATGGAATAGTGAGACTCCCTGAATGCTTTCTTTTCAAAGGAAATTTATTGGAAATGATTTCACTGCACTCCTTAGTGAGTGTAACTGTCTCAAACTCCTGCAACTTCTTTTTGTTGGAAATCAGTTCCTTTAAAAATTTTGCATACTTTGGCATTTGAGAAAGACATTCCACAAGAGGCATGTTGAAGTGAAGTTTTCTAAACCTTTCTAGAAACCTTACAAACTGCTAGTCATGCTTTTGTTCTTTCAACCTTTGAGGATAAGGAACTTGAGGTTTATAAGGCTTTATTGGTGGTGGTTTTGGCTGCTCCTTACTCTTTTCTTAAACTTCTGGCTCTTTCTCCAATTGCACTTCAACCCACTCATTCTCTTTTTCTTTTTTCTATTCCTTCTTCTTTTCTTCATACTCCACTATTGCCTTTAAAGGTTGAATCTCTGTTCCACTACTCAAAGTAATAGCCTTCAATTGCTCTTTCAAATTCTTCTCAGTGTTGTTTGGCAATGAACCTTGATTCCTCATTGATAAAAAATTTGCCAACTGCCCTATTTGCATCTCTAAATTATAAATAGAAGAATGGGTTTTTAACATGAGTTGAGTGTCCTGATACATCTGCTCAAATCTACCCTCTAACCTCTTTATAGCTTCATCTTGTTAGTTCATTTTTACTGGCATCCACGAACTTCTCTATCTTGCTTTCCAAAGAAGCCACTAAAGATGAACTCTTATCTTACTAAAAATGAGACTGAGATTTTTGTGCATTTTGACCTCTAAAACTCGGTGGAACTTGTGGTCCACTAGTTGTTTCCTTGATTGCTTCAAGAGAAATTAGAGTGATTTCTCCAACTAGGATTGTAAGTGTTGTTATGCACTTGATTCTGCCACCCCTTGAAGTTGTTCACATAGTTTACATTTTGCATAGATAACCACTGCATCAACTGACATTCTACAGTAGGATTACCTCCTTGACACAACTCACAAAAGGAAGACAAAGAAGATGTAGATACTGGATTAACATTATCTACTTTAGTCGACCCCCTTTTTCTTTGGAATGGCTCTCTCATTAGACCAGAGGCTCTGTATGTTAGCCATTTCCTCAAAAAGGTCCAGAGCATCTTCATGCATCTTTGACATAATTTTTCCCCCAGTTGCTGTATCAATGTTCACCCAAACTGAAGGATTAACTCCTTTATAAAATAATAACACCAAATCCCATAAAGGAATCAACTGAAATGGACACTGTCTTTAAAGATCTTTGAATCTGTCCCAGTACTCATAGAAGCTTTCATCCTCTCTCTGGTAAAAATAGTTAATTTCATTTCTGATCTTCAAAACCTTTGCCAGTGGGAAGTACTTATTAAAAAAGGTTACGTAAAGCTCTTGCCTAGTAGTGATAGAGTTAGGTGGCAAGCTTATGAACCATCTCTTAGCCCTATCCATCAAAGAAAATGGGAAGAGGATTAACCAAATTATTTCAGGTTGCAATCTATTCATCTTGAAGGTTGAGCAATACTTCAAGAATCAGGTCATGTGGCCAATTGGATCCTCATATGGCAATCCACTAAATTGTGAATTTTAGATCATTTGAACCATGGCTGGCTTGATCTCAAAGTTACTTGTTGTAACCGCGGGCCTTATAATCGGATTTTGATCACCTTGGACATTAAAACTCACATAGTCCCTTATAGTCCTCAGCCCATTTTATCCCTCTTGAGTTATCTGTTGCCTTGGAGGTGGATTTCTTTCTTCTTCTCCTCCATTTATCCTGATATTTTGCTATTTTCTCCTTCTACAAACTCTCCTTTTAAGCTCTAAATTAAGTGGTATTAGCGGAACTCCCTGTTTGGTTGCACTACGTGTTGTGTGCATACAATAGCACAAATCCCTATAATACCACAAAAACAATGAAAATAAAAACTAAAAGAAAGTCTAAATCAAACAGCATAAATTTCTTAACAATATCAATTTTGGCAATCCTCGGCAACGGCGCCAAAAACTTGGTATGCAAAATCCGCAAGCGTACGGAATCATACAAATAGTAAAAATTTAAATCGTCCTACAAAGATTACAAATTGAGTATTGTAATACTTGAAGTGTTTGTTTGTTTAAACACCGAATTTGGTTTAGAATTCAAATAAAACAAAAGAAAGAAAATCTAAATTAATTATCAATCAATTTTAAAACAGGGGTTCTTAATCACAATTCAACCTTTTCTTAAGATAAATTAACATCTAAATCAAGGCTAACTTTAATTCATTTTGAAGGCGTTTATAGAATCATAAGTTTTCCTCCCAGATAAACCTATAATTAATTGAGTAAAACTAACACTGAGGTTTATAGCTCTCACTAACTAAGTGTTTCTCAAACTCAATTTTAAGCTCATACTTAATCATTATTAGTTGCTTAAATGTCTCTCAACTAAGAAAGCATCTATTAGGTTGTTATTTGATTCCAATGCAACCTATCTCTCAATCAAGTTCCATTGTATAAATTTAACTAAAGGGTGATCAATCATATGATGACATAAAGTTCAACAATTCAATTTCAATATTCGCATGGTTGAACTGAAATAAGAAATCCTAATGAACTATTTAGCTACTCATGTTAATAATAAAAGAAGAAGAAGAAGAAGAAGTATATAAGAAAGATGAAATCATTCTTACTCAAAATGGAAATGAACAATAATAAAGAGTAAATAAAGAAAACCCCCTTTTCTGCTTAACCAGCTAGAGTGGAAGGTCTTATGTTCTTCAAACTTCATAACTCAATCTCTAACTCAACATGAACAAGATAACCAAAAACTGGAATGAAAGCTAGCTTTTATTCTTTTAAAAAATAAAAATAGAAAATGAAGTTATGTTCTCTTTCTCTGGTGGCTTCCCTTAAGAAACCCTAGCCTCTAGCCTTCCTCAAGTTGTTACAATTCAAAAACCATCTTATCCTTTCAAAACAGCAGCTCAAAATTTGAATTTTAAAAGTTAGTTGCAATATGCACGGCTATGCACATGATCTTCACTCGAATTTCATCCAGGCATGCATGGGTGTGCACACGACTGTGTGCATTCACTCCATCCAAGCACGACTATGTGCATTTACAAGCATGACCATGTGCCTTCCCAAAGCCTTAAACTCACTTGATTTTGCCTTGAATGCACCTTTAGACACTCTTGCATCCACTAGAAGTCCTCTGCATCACTCCATCACTGTTCTCTTTACACTTACATTATCAAAAACAACTAAAAGTAAATTAAAATACATAAAATAAACAAAAACTACAAAATTCAACAAAAACACTAAAACTAAAAAAATAAATAAAAGACTAACAATGCACCTAAAAATAACTCCTATCCTAATACATTGAGTGCTCAAAATACTCATCAAACATAATCAAAATTATTAGATTAATTTTTATTTAATTATAGTTATTGATATATTTATAGGTTATACAAATAGAATTGAAATCATTAGATTAATTTTTATTTAATTATAATCATTGATATATATATTAATACAAATTGAATTGAAATTGTTAGATTAATTTCTATTTAATTACAATAATTAATATATATTATAGGTATAGATACAAAAAATTTATCAATAGTTATGATTAAATAAAAATTAATTAAAAATTACAGGCAAAATTACAAAAAGTCTTCACTAATTATTACATAAAAATTTGACAATTTAGTCATTTAATTAAAATGTAATTTTAATTTAATTGAAAGTATATTTCTCATTCTAATTAGGTTAAGTTCTATTTTATCTCTAATAAAAATAAATTAATTAAAATATAATTCTAATTTAATTATGATTCTTATTTTAATTAGGTTAACTTCTATATTTCTTATTTTAATTAGGTTGGGTTGTTGATGGATTGTTGTGTTATTATTGTGCCGGTGATGGGCTATTGATTTATAGTTGGTTTGCTTGTTGTTTGGTTATTCAGTTGTTGTTGTTGATGTTGAGTTGTTGTCATTGATGTTGAGTTGTTGTTTCGTGGATTGGTTGTTGTTGAGTTGTTGCAATATTGTTGTGTGGTTGTTATATGGTGTTAACTCATATAATTGCTAGCAGTTAACTCAAGCCTCAAAGTAGAAGTACCAAATGGAAATTTTGCCAAAAATACGGGGACCAAAGTGGTAATTTTTCCAACAGACGCTAGAAATTGCACGAAAGCCCCTGAACTCCCAGTTGTCACTGTAGCACCTAAATCTTCTCTATCACCGTTCACCGGCCAAACATCCTTCGTTCTTCACGAAATTCAAACCACAGATCCTACTCAATATCCTTTACATGTTGGTAGTTTTTTATCACAAAATTTGGCCTAGATTTTATCAGTTTAAGCTCCAAAGTTTTGGCTTAAACTTTCTAGTGTTAGATCACCATTTTTTCGCGACTGTTGACTATTATAATCACCACCATTGGACTCATCTCGTTTCCTGGAGTTGGTAGATACTAATTTTGAGTCTGATCTACGTTGTTAAGGCCTTGATCGGAGTATAATTGGTAATCTTTATTTTTCTCTCCGATCTATTATTTTAGAAGTTGTTTGTTGAGTTTGAGACTATTTTTGGGTTTCATACATTACTGTGAACATATTGATATGTCTGGTTTGTGTATACGACGTATTCTAGTGAGAAAATCCGGCGAGTCCCAACCAGAAATTTTGAATTAAAAATTCCAGAAGCGTTTCAGCGGAAATTACTCTATTTCCATTTAAATTGTCTTAACTTGTCAAAATAAATTCCTTTAGGATTTTAATAATTTTCTAGAATTTTTTAAAATTATTATGAATTTATTTGTTATATATATATGCATATATTTTAAATAAATATTATTTATTATAGAGAATACCAGAGCAGGAACTTTAGAGATTAGGCGGATGAGGACATGTCAGTCGACTCGCTCAACTTGTAAGCTAATATTTTGAAGTGTATGTTAATTTTGATATTTAAAAAAATATTGAATTTTGAGATATTTAATTATGTTTTGAATATTATTAAGGTTACAATGTTATTACCATGGTTTATATGAATATTTATGGTACGGTATTATTGTGGAGGATAAATAAGATTATTGTTATTTTTATTTTATTTTATCTTTCAGTTATGTCATTCTTTGAAATTCATTGCATATTATTTATATAAAGAGTTTTTCAGAAAATACTGGTAGAACGGGCTACCTGATAGGTGTCATCAGGACCGTGTGCACATTGGTATTGATCTTTGAGTTGGACCCTTATTTGGATAAATGTGGAAGCTCGGTTGATACTTAGCTCTCAAGCATATTGTGTGAAAAAGCTCGGTTGATGCATAGCTCTCGGACGTATGGTATTGGAAAGCTCGATTGATGCATAGCTCTCGGGCGTATGGTAATGAAAGGTTTGGTTGATGCATAGCTCTCGGGTGTATTTGATTGATTATTTACTAGGGCTAGTTGCTCGGTTGATGTTTAGCTCTCGGGAACCGCCAGTAATAAGTGGCTAGCTGTGGTTGGTAGCTCGGTGGATGCTTAGCTCTCAAGAATTGGCAATCATTTGAATTAAGAGAGCCAAGTGGCTATTAGATTTGTGGTTTAGGTATCTACCATGATTTTCCACTTAAAAATATTTTAAATAAAGGTTATTTTATTATGTAGGTGTTTATGAGATTTTATAAAATTCTTTTATGTTTATAAGTATAATTTTGATAAACTAATGGTTTTAAATATAAATTATAAATATTATATTTCTATAAATTTATTTTAACAAAGGAGGTTTTCAATCGGCATACATTTCTTTATATTAGCTTACTCAGTAAGGTCTGACTCCTTCAACTATTTTTTCAGGATCCCAGGAGTCTACTGTTAGTTCTTCTTCTCTGCGTCGGATTCATTCTTCACCAGTTGCTCTATGTAGGCTATTGTAATGTTATTAATATTTGTGGAATAACTTATAGGTAATCTAGACTCCGCAGTGGTTTGGAAGAATTGTTGTTAATGTAATTATATTAGTATTTGTATTGCATTATAATATGTACCTTATTATACTTGAGTTGAGATGTTGTGTTTATGGTAATATTGGAGTAGTGATGATTGAGTATATATTATTGAGAGTGTTATTTGCATTTTACAAGTTTTGGTGTGTTCCCGGTACAAAGGAAATTCTGCTAAAGTTTCTTTAGTATTTTGAAGTGGTTAATTTTATTGTGATAAATTCTTAAAGGTTTACTACGGGTTTCGAAAACATTATGTTTTCCCATTCTCTAGTACCGATCATGTGCTCTTAAGGTTCGGATCATGACACTCTCCATTTATAAATTGTACTCCATTATTTATATTAGACATAATGACTTCATTATCTTACATAAAAAAAAAAATTCTACTTTTTAATTTCATTGATATTTGTAAAATTTCTTTTAATTAGTTTATTTTATAATAATTGTTTAATACATGTAATATTTTTAATATTATATTCTATCATTTTATTAAAAAATTTAATAAAAAATTAAAATCAAACTTATCATAAATTTTTTTTTATTATGTATAAACAATTAAAATGTTAATACAACTAAAAATTTAAAATAAACATTTCATGACTATATTGGTAAAGAAATACAATTGTTTTTAATAAAATTTTAGTCATATAATTTAAAGTTTTAAAGGTATTATAAACTAACATAACAAATTAATAAAATTATAAATAGTTTTTAGTGATTACAATTTAAAAATTATTCAATTAAACTAAATTTTTGATATTCAAGTTATTAAATTTTTATCATTTATAAATAATTAAATAATTTTTAAGTCAGTATTGATTGTTTTAAAAAGTACATTTTTCATATCTTAATGAAATAATAAAACACAATTATTTTGAATTAAGGGTAATTAAGTCATTTAAATTGTAAATGAAGTCAAAATGGAGTACAATTATTAACAATAGGAGTGCAAAAATTCCCACCCTAACTTCTATTTTATCTTTAAAAAAATTAAATTAAATTAATTAAAATGTAATTCTAATATAATTGAAAGTATATTTCCTATTCTAATTAGGTTAATCTCTAATAAAAATGAAATTAATTAACATATAATTCTAATTTTAATTTAAAGTGTGTTTCCTATTTTAATTATGTTGAGTTCTATTTTATCTTTAATAAAATTAAATTAGTTAAAATTTTAGCAGTAATTTTGTTAAAAATATATATTTATATGTTTTAATTAGATCCACTTATATTTTATCTAATATAAATCAAATTAGATAATATGATTTTATATGTGTTACTATATTAAATTTAATAAGTAAATAATTAAAATAAAATTAATAAATTACTATATTATAACTTTGTAAAATTAGATTATTATTTAGATAAAAATATTGAAAGAGTGTTGTAAAAATTACAAAAAAGTCTTCACTCATTATTACATAAAAATTGAATAATTAGTCATTTACTAATAAAATTAAAATTAAATTAATTAAAATGTAATTTTAATTTGATTGAAAGTCTATTTCCTATTTTAATTAGGTCAACTTCTATTTTATCTCTAATAAAAAATAAATCAATTAAAATATAATTTTAATTTAATTAAAAATATGTTTCCTATTTTAATTAGGTTAACTTCTATTTTATCTCTTACAAAATTAAATTAAATTACAATGTAATTCTAATATAATTAAAAGTATATTTCTCATTCTAATTAGGTTAACTTTTATTTTATCTCTAATAAAAATGAAATTAATTAACATATAATTCTAATTTTAATTGAAAGTATGTTTTCTATTTTAATTATATTGACTTCTATTTTGTCTCTAATAAAATTAAATTAGTTAAAATTTTAGTAGTAATTTTGTTAAAAATATATATTTATATGTTTTAATTAGATCTACTTATATTTTATCTAATATAAATCAAATTAGATAATATGATTTTGTAAGTGTTGCTATATTAAATTTAATAAGTAAATAATTAAATTTAAAATTAATAAATTAAAAATAATTAAAATCAAAATTAATAAATTACTATATTATAACTCTATCAAGTTTGTAAAATTAGATTATTAAGTAGATAAAATATTGAAAGAGTGTTGTAAAAATTACAAAAAAGTCTTCACTCATTGTTACATAAAAATTGGATAATTTAGTCATTTATTAATAAAATTAAAATTAAATTTATTAAAATATAATTTTAATTTTATTGAAAGTCTATTTCCTATTTTAATTAGGTTAACTTCTATTTTATCTCTAATAAAAATTAAATTAATTAAAATATAATTCTAATTTAATTGAAAGTATGCTTCCTATTTCAATTAGGTAGTAAGTTTGTTAAAAATACATATTTTTC
>CATIWM010092269.1:0-17583 GCA_949671775.1 Mallotus repandus | reverse complement strand
CAAGAAATAATGACAAAATATAATCGGTGAAAAAAAATTGAGACAAAAACTATAATCAGTGACAAAAAAAAAAACATATAAAATTTAATTAGTTACAAAAAAAATTAATTAATTAGTGACATTAAAAATATTGGGCAAAATATAATTAATATCATTATATTAATTCAGTGATATAATTTGTTGTCACAAATTAATTAGTGACAATATCTTTTTAATTTTATTTGTTTATTGTCACCAATTACATAATTTCTAACAATAAAATAAACAAATTATTTTTTTTTAAATATATATAAATGTTGTTGCATAAAAAATTATTATTAAATTAAAAAACAAACAAAGAAATTTTATTCATTTTAAGCAACTAACAATAATTGTTCTACATTTGAGCGTTAAATAAGTGATGAAATATATACAAAATCTACTTTTACTAATGTGCATTATATATCAATATATATATTTTTTAAATACCAAGTTCCTTACTGGCTCTAATTTGTAGATCCATATGAGTTTAACCGTCATTTACACACCATCCATGCGCACAAGCTTTTTTTGCCTATAATTATTTGGAAAAAATACAATAACAATTCTCACAATTTCAATTTAATTACAATTATTAAATTAAATTGCATTGTAAAGTGGCAATGAATGTGAAGTTGACTAAAAATAAAAATTAACTTCCTTAGAGAAATCGTCCGTTTCAGCTTTTTTTTTTTTTCATTTTTATTGTAACCTGTTTTGTGAAATGTAAGTGCACAAGATAAACACTCCAACACAGATTTCAAACTATAGACTAAATGAAATATATAAGATAATGGAACTAAAAGTAAAGCATGGACTATGTTCTGATGCATTCAACAACTTTCAATTAATTTTAATGTTTGTTGACATACAATTTGAATTAATGAAGTTGCAGGGAAGAAGCAACACATAATAATTAATCATCTGCATAAATGACTACTGTGTGTAGCAATGCTATAGGCATTAGTCCTAAGGTGTTGTGCATTTTAAATTTACAATATATGTTAGTCATGGTAAAAACCATCAGATGGTCAAATCCGTTCAAAACCAAGCTCTTGTGCAGTTTCACAAAAAGTGGAAATAATTATGAAACCATAAAAGAAACCACATTAATGAATATCAATGAGAACCAAGCAACTTATACAACAAACCAAATAGTGTATGAAACGTTAGATACCAAACGTGCAAATAAAAAAAAAAACATGTAAATTAAAATACAAAAGGAATTAATGAAGAATAGTACCTTCAGTGCGGTTACTTGTGGCTGTTGGAGAATCAGGTAGAAGGACACACATCACAGCTTCAACCGTTTGCCTGTACATTTGAAGGCCTGAGTTTTATCAGGTAAATTTATTTTTTTGATGTTAACGAAGAAGTAATAATATTAAGCAGATATCATAACATCAGCTACTAAGAGATCACAGATACACTCCGGCATCTCTTGCCAAATACAAAAACAAGCATAGGAATTGGAAGCTCTACCAAGACTATGAGCTATACCATTAGCTTGTCTTTTCATAAAAACAATGGAAAAATGCTAACATTCCTTAAGAAGATTACAACAATCTGAAATAACACACCTAAACTCAGAATCATCTCACCCACCCCGCGCAGTCTCTTGCACAACAGATAGAGCATCCATTTCACTAACAATCTGCGAATTATATATGTCTTTCAACCAGCTCATAACCTCTTTAAGAGCCAAAGCTTCAGCCAAAGCAGGTCAATCCAAACAAGGAAATTGGAACGGAAAAAGACGGCCAGAACTAAAAATAAAAAATGAATGGAACAAACCCTCAATAAAATGACACGCAGACTAGCACCAACACCCATAAGCTGCTGATTTTTGAAAGTTGCAGCGTCTAGGTTACATTTGAGCACACCAGGAGAAGGTCTCATCGACGATGTCCCATGCCCAGAAACAGGTCATTGGAAAATCATAGGCTTATCTTTAACTTGCATTCAGACTTTAAGAAACTCCAAACTCTTAAAAACAATAGCATCTGCTGTACAACATCTTTGCGCCATAGAATTGGCCACCTAACTTGGTTCATCAAAGATGTATAAATTGTTTTTAGATTAGGGTTTGATGTGGTAAGCTGTTAGTGAAATACTCATAACTAATAGAAAAGATAAGAATAATAAAAGAAAATAAATTTATTGATATTTTTTTGGTGATTAGTTATCTTTTTTTTTGGTGATTAGACATTAGTTATCCTTTTTTTTAATGAAAATAAATTTATTATAGTGATATTTATTGATATTTAAAAAAAAAAAAAGCAATTGACGCACCAACTGAAATTACTTTTAAGTCAACATAAATTGTAGTGCCTGTTTTGTTTTTTCACTAATCATTTTTCATTTTAATTCATATAACTTTTATAAGTGAAATGCTCTCAAGCTGATTAGATTTAGTAATTGTTCCGGTTGCAAAATATGATTTTATTTTTATTTTGTTATATTCAACTTCTGATTTGTAATTACAAGAGTACAAGTGTTTTAAATTTAGAAGTGTTGGAAATTTGCAAGGAGTTAGAACCTTTATCAATCTTGAATCAAAGACAAGAAAAAATATTATTGTAAAATTTAATTCTATCATCCCCAATAATAATTGATTTTGGGGAAAAAATCAACTACTCATATTAACACTACTAGCTAATGAAAAAAAAATCCCAAATAATAACAAGTTCAATATTTGATAATAAGTCCAATATTTGGCAGTGTTCAATATAGAATGATCACCAATTCTCCAAGAAAAATAAGCCCGAACAATCTAACAACAAGAAAATAAAATAGTTAGCAAAATTAAAAATGTCATTCTAAATTTAAATAAAATTTTTTAATTACAATATTAAATGTTAAATTCATTACCAAATATCATCTCCCATTATCTCCCTTGTTGATTTAGGAGTTTCAACTGATTGCAACAATACTTAGTTTACATGCTTCTCAACCATTTCATCCATTTTCTTTTGGAATTCAAGTTGCATCTTTTTACACTCTTCAACTAGCCGTTCTTTCTATATGTTGTTGATTTTCATATTGCATCTCAACTTGCAATTCCTCACCAATCTGGTTAATTTTAGTAGTCTTGATTAGTCCTTTTGAAGTTGGGGCCCTAACTCTAGCACCTTTTTCATGAAAATATCCAAGTGTTTTACCTATCACCTCAATGAGCATCTCATCATTAGACAAAGGAGTGACATCTTCATCATTTTGATGGCCAACAAGCTCTTTGAATTTAGATTGCAATGCTATACATCAGACAATTGATTAAGCATCTTCATTGATAAAATTATATTGAAATAAAATCATATATAAAACTCTCTTTATAAATGTAAAAAAAATAGGTTAGTAAAACAATTACACTAATGATGACAACTAGTTCATCGAAATAAATACTAGGCTATAAAAGAAATTAACATAGTTTTCATATTGTGTATTAATATATATTTTAGAAAAATTAATAGCATTTGATGGTGCATGTTAACATTTTGAATATAATTTATAAACTCTAATTATTTTTATATATAGAATTACTTACATAACGTTCTTCAAGAAGAGGATCGAGCCAAACTCTTTCGCCTTCTTTATTTTTTTCATATGTTGAATCAGCCACAATTTATCAATACTTAATTTCTTTCCAGTTATAGGATCCTTCAATGAATATAAAATTAACAAATATTAAATTAATTTATAATATTACATTTTACGAAACTTCATAAAAAAAAAGTATAGTTATTAATTTTACCGTCTTCTCCTCCACTTCAACAAAAGATTGTAATCCACATTTGTGCTTACTTCTTAGCAAGGAACGACTATTCTTGTTTCTTTGGGATTTCTTCTGTAAAACATGAGAATACTCTTTTAAGCACAAATTATTTTAATTATAAAGTATTAAATATAATCAAAATACATTATGACATCTTATTGATTAACAGAAATTCATCTAACTTCTGGTAATATGTGATTTTCTTCTAATGTTTTTCATCCACATCTATTGGAAGAAAATTAGCTTGCTCCTCTTTGCTCAACTTCATATAATTACTGTGAAATCTGCTTTTCCATACCCTGTATAAGTGTTGCATTGTACTGAACATAAATTCTTTAAACCAATATTTATCATCATCGGCTTCCATTTCGCCCATGTTTGACCTCTACATGTTTCTAACTTTTAGCACTTACCTTTACATGAGTGCGCACCACAAACCAACAATAGTTGACGATTTTGTTAGCATTTTTCCAACAGCCTTATTGATGTCAGTAGGAATAAGAACCTTAATCGTATTGCCATCTTTTTTATTTATAACAACATCAATACATTTTGATTTCCCTCTACCTTGCTTCTTTTTAGGAGCATATCCTAATCAATATTTCACAAAATCAAATATCATACTTATATCACTTTAGATATGTAAATTTTTAAAAATTATTTTTAGACCAATAAAATATTTTCAGTCTATTAAACAATTTAATTGGACTAATTAAACATTTTTAGTCTGATAAACTTATAAAGATTTTAGACCAATCAAATGTTTTGGTTTATTTTCTTAATTAAATTATTTTAATGGCCAATCAAATTATTTCAAAAATATCATTAAGATAATAATAAATAAATGATAATTATGAGAAAATTATTTATTTAAATAATGATGCAGATGAGCCAATCAAATTACATCAAAGGTGGTTAAAATCAATCTCAATACTAGAGTTATGAAGTTTCATAACACTTGCACTACAAATGCCTATAAATAGAGGTGACTCCCAAGCTCTCAAGAGATTAAGAAGTGAAGCCTTGAAGCTGTGCCATATTGAAGTCTCAAAGTTTTCCAAGATCATCAAAAGGTGTTCTTCAAAATTCTCCACGATCATCAAAGGTGCTCTTCTCTAAATTCAAATTTGATTCAAGACCAAGCTACAAAAAGCCCTTGATTCAAGTTATTTTAAGAACAAGCTGCAAAGGATTGCAAGATTTAAATCAGAGGACATAAATTCTTTGTAATAAGAATTTCATAGAGATTGTACTACACTTTTAAGATCAACAAAGTTCTTAATTTGCTTCTCAAATTCTTGTTTGATTTTTCATACTTGAATTTTGTGTTTACAAATTTTTGGCATGCCTAGTGGGATAACTCTACGTCTCATCTTCTTTTTCTCGAATTAACTATTTGAAGAAAATGATACCAAAGAAAAAGCAAACTGACAATTTTCAAGAAGTATGACCTTCGTCGTCGAGCTGGCCAACTTCACTCTCTAATTACATCACGTGTTGGTTCTCCTGGTTATAGTAGTCATGATGCTGTGATGAAAACCAAATCAACTAAGGAGCTGTACAAACAAATAGTTTCTTTTCCTTAAGAATCCATTGTCTCTCAAAGTGCAAAAGGAATAAAAATATATTCTTTAGAGATTAATGACCTTTTCTCAACATTCAAATCCAACGATGAAGGGGAAAGCTTAAGTGCAAATTTTATGCCAACTTTACCTCACTATGGTTAACTTCAATGTTTGTCATGATGACCAACATGACATCAATGGAAGAGCAAATTGTATACTTGACCAAGATGGTGGAAGAACTCATAAACAACTCCAAAGAAAAAGATACCCAAA
This sequence comes from Mallotus repandus, assembly GCA_949671775.1. Lineage (NCBI taxonomy): Eukaryota > Viridiplantae > Streptophyta > Magnoliopsida > Malpighiales > Euphorbiaceae > Mallotus > Mallotus repandus. Next base: position 11,955 of record CATIWM010092269.1, on the reverse strand, counting down.
TTGTATCTTTAACTGCAAAGTTAGAAAAATTAACTGGAAAAGCACCCGTTGATGCAACAATTGACTTGCTAAAAGTACAAATGGATGATGGAAGTACTTTCACAACCAAAGTTGAGGATGACACTCAATTGGCAATCTATAATTCAATTTCTACTGCTAAGCTCAAAGAACTCATTAAAGAAGTTGTTAAAGACCAGGTGGAAACGCCAACTCAATTCTCTTATATGTATGCAAAGCCATACACACAAAGAATTGATATGCTAAAAATGCCTCCAAATTACCAACCACAAAAGTTTTAATAATTTGATGGTAAAGGAAATCCAAGGCAGTATATTGCTCACTTTTTTGAAACTTGTAATAATGCTGGGATGGATGGTGATTTGCTGGTTAAGCAATTTATCCGATCATTGAAAAGCAATGCCTTTGATTGGTGCATAGACCTAAAAGTTAGTTCAATAGATAGTTAGGAGCAAGTGGAACGAGAATTTCTTAATCATTTCTATAGCACTCACCACAGAGTCAGCATGATTGAGCTTACTACTGCTCTCCAATGGAAATATAAGCCTGTTATTGATTACATTCAAAAGTGGTAAAGCCTTAGCTTGAATTATAAAGATTGACTTTTTGAAACATCTACCATTGAAATATGCATTAAAGGAATGAATTGGGGTTTATCTTATATTCTTCAAGGAGTAAAGCCAAGTACTTTTGAAGAGTTGACTACCCACGCTCATGACATGGAATTTAGTATCTTGGATGCTGAAAATCAAAACATTCTAGTGCAAGAGCCAAATAAGAATAAAGATAAGCAAAAAGCATGCAAAAATATTAAATTAAATGCAAAGCCTGAAAATAAGCAATCTTTGATAGTTAGTTTAGTACCATCTAAAGTGAATTTTAAGGCTGGAAAGAAGGAGGTAAAGCCTAACGTTGCTACTCAATCTTAAGAAAAGAAGAAGATTTCTTTGAAGGAAAGATAAGAGAGGAAATATCCTTTCTCTGACTCGTATGTTTCAAGAATGTTCGATGAATTACTTGAAGAAAACCTCATTAAGCTCCCAGAGATGAAATGTCACAGTGAAGCTAATAAAACTAATGATCCAAATTATTACAAGTATCATTGCTTGATTAGCCATCCTGTGGAAAAATTTTTTATCTTCAAGGATAAAGTATAGAGTTAAAAAGGAAAGGAGAAACCACTTTTGATGAAGAAGAGGCAAGTACTAACATGATTAATATTGTATATTCAAGTCCTCATGCGGCATCTACAAATTTCACAATTAGTTTTGGAATATTTGATCTAATAACTATTGAAATTTCTTCTGTTTAAAGGATAGATGAGCATTAGAGTGATCCGCAATCAAATATTCAACCCATTGCTAAGGGCATCATTTTAAGTAATGAGCCTGATGATGAAGGGTGGATCCTTATTACTCATTGAAGGAGTCAAAAGAAGAATGTTTCTCACCCAAAGCCAGCTCTAAAAAGAGTTAGAATGGTAAAAGTATTTTCAAAAGCACTAAACGTGGCAAAGAAAAATAATTTTAACTTCACAAAGTCTAGAAAAGCTTCACCTTCTCTTGAGACTGAAGATATTTTCCAAAAACCTAGAGTGCCTATAGCTGATTATATGCGAAAGAATTTTGCAAAATCTTTGAGTGCAGTTGCATGTTGCCATATTGGAGGAGAAAGTGAGGTAAAAGTTTAAGAAAATGAAACATGCCTCATTATTATGCCTATAGTGAATGTGAAGAAGAAATTATTTTCACTAAGGATGATTTGTTGCTTGGCTCAAGATTTCACAATTGACCCTTGTTTATCATAGGGTTTATTCATGAATAAAATACTAAAAGAATTTTGGTGGATAATGGATCAGCTATCAACATAATTCTATTGAGGACAATGAAGTAACTTAGCATACCCATGGATAATTTGATGCAAAGTCGATTGGTGATTCAAGGATTTAATCAAGGTAGTCAAAAAGCCCTTGGTAAAGTTCATATTCATCTATACATTGATGGCATGGAATTAAGTGCTTTACTTTATGTCATTAATGTAAGGACAACTTATAATATATTACTAGGGCGTCCTTGGATTCATGAAAATATGGTGGTCCCATCTACACTCCATCAATGCTTTAAATTTATAAGAATGGTGAAGTAAGAAGAGTTATGGTAGATACTAATCCATTTAATGAAGCAGAATCACACTATGCAAATGCTAAGTATTACTTTGAGGTAACAATAGATGATGAGATACAATTTGAAGTTGATTCTAAAAATCAGCTTAAAGAAGAACTTAGTAAGAATGGAAAAGAGCCATCTAGGGAAACTTATTCGTCCTTGACATTAAAAAACAACACAGAAATCCTATGCAAGTGGCTTCTAAACTTCGATGCATTCCAGTAAAATAGAAAGTAAAAAGAAAAGGTTCCTTCAAGAGCTAAGATGAAAATGTAGTCAAAGAACTAAAGGATTTGATCCTTCCCATCACAAAGCTTATAGAGATGAAAGAAACTCAAGAACCATGGAAAGGGTTCATAAAGCCTTCTCAAGCATCAACTAGAGAGCATGAAGACTTGCCCACCAAACATGTAAATGCCTTTGATCTTAATGCTTACAAGTTGTTAGCTAAAGTAGGATTCGGTCAATAAAGCACTTTATTATTAAAAGGGCAAGAGAAATCCCAGCAAGACAAGAGTCTTTCAAATGAAAATCGAAAGGTTTGGATGAAAAAGGAAGCATATCCTCAAGCCTCTAAAAAGGGTCTTGGATACCATCCTTTAACTCCCTTATGCTTAAAGATCTATAAAAGTGCTTCAAACTACATCACAATTGAGGATGAAGGAAATAAGTCTGTTGAAGCCAAGTCTTTAGTATTTTATCGGTTAGGAACTTCTACAAGTCATGTTTTAGTGTTTGATAGCATTGGAACATAAACAGGTGACAATTCAAAACTTAAGCAAGTTTTTGCCAAAGATAGACTTGGAGTCTTAAAGAGTAAAAAGTTCAAGAAGGCCAAAAAGAAATTTCCTTTGCTAGTGATACGTAAGGAGATTGAAAGTAAAGTGCCATCATATATGATCTGTCAAAGCAAATGGGTTGTTACAACTGGTGAAGTACTCAAAGTAAACAATAAATAGTGATGATCACTAACTCATTCCCTCATCAAGAGGAAAATGAAGAAGTTAATGTAATGCAATTATATCATGTCACTATAAGTGATGATGATAAAGAAGACCCAACCATTGAAGAAGATGCATAAGAAGCTCCAATAACTTTGAAGAAGGAAATAAGGTTGCAGTGGATGAGCTAAAGGAGATTAACTTGGGGACTATTGAAAATCCTCGTCCAATCTTTATAAGTATGAATTTGTCTCAAAAAGAAGAGGAAGCTTACAAGTAACTCATGATCAAATTCAAGGACGTCTTTGCATGGTCATACAAAGAGATACCTGGCTTAGATCCAAAGGTGGCAGTTCATCGTTTGGTAATTAAAAAGGGGGCAAACCCAGTCAAGCAACCTTAAAAATGCTTTCAACCTGAGTTAATTCCTTAAACTGAAGGTGAAGTTAACAAACTTATTGATGCTAATTTCATTAAAGAAGTTAAGTATCTAAAATAAATTTCAAACATTGTTCCAGTAAGAAAGAAAAATAGGCAAACTCAAGGCTGTGTTGACTTTCGAGATCTTAATAATGCTTGTCCTAAAGATGATTTTCCATTTCTTATTATTAAGATCATGATTGATGCTACTACTGGCTATAAAATATTATCCTTTCTTGGTGGGTCATCTGGATACAATCAAATTCCAATAAATGCAGAAGATGTAAATGCAACTACTTTTTGAATGCCAAAAGGGATTTATTACTATAAAGGTATGCCTTTCGGTCTTAAAAATGCAGGGGCAACATATCAACGAGCAATGCAAAAGATCTTTGATGATATGCTCCATAAAAATGTTGAATGTTATATGGATGACTTGGTTGTAAGGTCTTAAAAGATCAATAATCATCTATAAGACCTTTGAGAAGTATTTGAGCGTCTTCAAAAATATCAACTTAAAATTAATCCACTCAAATGTGCTTTTGGAGTCTCTTTAGGTAAATCCTTAGGGTTTATAGTATATCATTGAGGCATTAGCATTGACTAAACAAAGATTTATGCCATTCTTAAGATGCTAGGACAAAGAAACATCCATGAACTCAAAAGCTTGCAAGGAAATCTGACATATATTAAAAGATTTATTTCGAACTTATCAGGAAGATGTCAGCCTTTTAGTCAATTGATGAAAAAGGATGTTCCTTTTGAGTGGGATGAGGCATGTAGTAATGCTTTCAAAAGCATTAAAATATATATCTTGAGTCCACCTAATTTAAATGCTCTGATTTTAGGACGTCCTCTTATCCTTTATATATATGCATAAGAGTGCTCATTAGGAGTTTTGCTTGTTTAAAAGAATGATGAAGGAAAAGAGATTTCACTCTACTATCTTAGTAAAATGTTGAATGGTGCTTAGTTGAAATATACACCAATTGAAAAAATGTGTTTAACTTTAATGTTTTCCATAAAGAAGCTAAGGCATTATTTGCAAGCTCATTCCGTTCATTTAATTTCTTGAGCAGATCCTATTAAATACATCATGTCAAAGCCAATTCTATCAGGAAGGTTAGCTAAATGGGCACTTTTTTTACAAGAATTTGAAATTGTTTACATCCCTCAAAAGGTAGTTGAAGGCCAAGCTTTTACAGATTTTCTTATTGATCATCTGATTCCTGATGACTAGGAGTTTTCTGAAGATTTTCTAGATAAAGATGTTTTCTTTATAGAGCTTCCAAGTCCTTAAAGAATGTTCTTTGATGGAGCAGCTAGACATAGCAGTGTAGGTCCTAGGGTAATTTTCATTAGCCCAGAAGGAGATCCCTTGGCCTTTAAATTCAATTTAAAAGAACTTTGTTCAAATAACATGGCAGGGTATCAATCCTTGATTCTAGGATTAGAAATAGTGATCAATATGCAAATTTTAAATCTCAAAGTTTTTGAAGATTCAAAATTGATCATTAATCAACTTCTCATGCTCTATGAAGTAAAGAAAATTGAGTTAATGCCTTCTTTCAAGTATGCCTTAAAGTTACTAACTTAATATGATACCTTCTCAATTGAGCATATTTCACAAAAAGAGAATCGACAAGCAGATGCTTTAGCTAATTTGGCATCAATGCTAGTTGTATCAGATGAGGGGATCTAAGTTCTAATTTGCCAAAGAATTGTTATTTCATCATCAATTGAAATTGAAGATGAAGATGAAGTAAATATTATTTATGTATATGAAATTGATAGGGATGATTGGTGCTAACCACTCATTGATTATCTAGAATATGGAAAGTTGTCGAATGATGAGTGCCATAAAATTAAGGTTAAATGTCAGGCTCTTAGGTTTATATACTATAAAGGAACCCTTTATAAACATTCTTTTGATGGTATTCTCCTGTGTTTATTTGGGAGAAGAAGAAGCTACTAAGGCCAAGAGGCATATTCTGGGATATGTGGAGCTCATTAATCTGGTCAAAAACTTCACTTTCAAATAAAGAGGATGGGATACTATTGGCCCATGATGGTTAAAGACTACATGGATTTTGCTAGAAGATGTCAATAGTGCTAGCTTCATGCAAATGTGATATGCCAGCCACTAGAACAACTTCATTCTACCATTGTATCTTGGCCTTTTGATGCTTGGGGACTTAATGTTATAGGAACTTTGCCAAAGAGCTCATATGGTCACCTCTATATTTTAGCTACAACAGATTACTTCTCTAAATAGGTTGAAGCTATAGCATGCAAAGAAGTTAAGAAGGAAACTGTTGTGAACTTCATTTGAGCAAATATTATTTATCATTATGGTATTCCTCATTATATCATAACTGATAATGACAAAGAATTCTATAACAAGGCAATGAATAAGCTATATGAATAGTTTGGCTTTAAGCAATATTATTCTTCAATGTATATTGCACCTGTAAGTAGGCTAGCTGAAGCATTCAATAAAACCTTACGCAATCTTCTTAAAAAGATTATAAGTTATTTAAAAAAGGATTAGCATGAAAAAATGGGAGAAGCACTATAGGCTTATCAAACTACGTATCGAACACCAACATGGGCTACTCCATATTTGTTTATTTATAGTGTGGAAGTTGTACTTCCATTAGAATAACAAGTTCCCTCTTTAAGAATTGTAATTCAAGAAGGACTTTCAATTGAAGAGAATGTCAGTTTGTACCTTCAAGAATTGAAAGCATTGGATGAAAAATGACTTGAAGCTCAATAACATTTAGAATGTTATCAGGTTAGACTATCAAGAGCATTCAACAAGAAAGTGAGGCCACGATGATTTCAAGTTGGAGATCTTATTCTTGCAATAAGAAGAGTATTTATTGTGTCTTGTCACATGGGAAATATATTTCATTCAAATTGGGATGGACCATATGTTGTGCAAGAAGTCTACTTCAATGGTGCATACAAGATAGTAGATAAAGATGGAGTGTGCGTTGGGCTTATTAATGGCAAATTTCTGAAAATATACTATGCTTAAGGCTTAATGTAGCTCCTAGCTTGCATGAGCTAAAACTATGAATGACATAAAAAATAAAAAAAAAATTAAACTATGTTATGACTTGATCCTTTTCAAGAAGGTACGTAGGTAGCTTAGTATTTTGCTAAGTTCAGTCATACCAAAAAAAAAATTTTAAGTACGTTATTACTTGATCCTTCTTAAGAAGGTATGTAGGCAGCTTAGTATTTTGCTAAGTTTAGTCACATAAAAAAATATTTTCATAAATAAATTATGTGAAGAAAATATTTCATTAATTTATATGAATAAGTATGAAACAAAATAAGTTTGAAAGTACAATTTCATATAAAAAAAAAGAGGTTTAAAAAAGTCTAAAAAAATCTAAGGCTTCCACTCAAAGTCTTTCAAATCATCACGTTCCATTTCAAGAAAATCTTGAAGTTCTTGTAAAGAGCGTTCCTCTGCTGGATCATGAACAGGTGCATCCACCATTTTAGATAATTCATCATTCATTTTATAAATATCTCCTTGTTTGTCAAGCAGTTCTCTTTTAGCATTCTGTAGGGATACTTTGAGTTCTTTTTTTCTGAAATCAATTTCTAGAGCTCTTCATTGACTTGGATTAATTCATGTTCAATGGACTGATGTTTGCTTAAAGCTACATTCTCCAAAATTTTCATTTTATCACACTTTTCTTTAAGTTTTCCAAGTATTACAAGATGTTGGACCTTTAGTAGCTTCGAAGGCAATTTGGAGTTCAATTCCTCAATTTTTTTGATCTTCTCAAGGTACTGTTCAAATCGTTGCTTTGGATAAGAGATATTAACTTTCTCAATAGATTTTATTAGCAAAAGAAGAAACATCTAAGAAAGTTGCATTAGTAATTTTGCTTCGCAAATCTCTTCATGCAAAAGCAGCGAGTTCACAACGACATTTAAAAAGAAAATCATCCCCATAAAATCGAGAAAGTATGGAAGGACCAGCACCATTAGCTTCTGATAATTTCTCTACTCTTGGAATTAGAAAATTTTCCTCTGGAGCATTATTAATTTTAGTTGGTAACTCATTTGTAGCCTCCACTTTATTAGCACGTTTGTCAAATGTAGGAGTATCAAGAATATTGTTTTTATCTCCATCAACCTAAAAAAATCAAAATATTAAAATGGAGATAAACAATAAATAAAATATTGTAAATAAAGCTTACATTAAAAGGAATGCCCTGAAAGAAGGAAGAGTTGGGAAGATCATCAAGGTGAGTTAAGCTAGCTAAATGGATAAGTTCCTTTTCTTAAGTTTTAGCTCTTTTCAAACCATGATTCGAACTGCTTTCAAGGTCGCTTGTTTCTTCATCAAGGATATACTGAATATTTGCTTCTCTAATATGCTTTTCTGTCGAAGAAATATATGCATTCTTGGGATTTGATTCACCACTTCCTTTTTTGTTTGAAATCTCTTTTTTCTTATTTAACATAGTGGAAAATGGTTCCTTTTTAAATTCAACTATTGGTTTTATTGGTTGAACACAAGGAACATTATTTGGAATTTTGCTTAATTTAAATAAATTAGGTGGTGGATCAAAAGGGCTGCATTTGGTACAATGAATAGCTTGAGACCATTCTTTGGACCACCAGTCAATGTAACTTTTAGTGGCATGAAAGAAATCCCTTGGAACTCTATGTGGCACTATGACTTTAGATTGACTCCCAACTTTTGTAAGAGAATTCCAAAATTGAAGGACTTTATTTAAAGATAGTGTGTCAATTGCATCCTCAAAGGATTTAGGAACGTCTTGACAAAATTCAAATTGCCTGCTGAATCTGTGAGGACTATATGGTTATATACAGAAGACGTTTTCAAAATGAGAAGTTAAGTATCCTAATCAAAGATTAATCAAATATTATTCCCAAATAGAAGAATTTTCATAAAAAGAATTATCATCAATTATTAATTTTTCTTGTTGTGGAAAAATTTGATACTTTCTGTAAAGTTCTCATTCTTCAAAATGCTTGCACACTTTAAAATTCTTGGAGAATCGAGCCATCCTCAATCCACCATATGAAGACATGTTTTTCTCTTTTCTTCTATCTTTTAGAGAAAATTATGTGTCATACTTATCTGCCAACCAACAATACGCATAATGCACTGGAAAGTAAATCTTATCATCTTTCAGGTTAGTTGAAGTGGATATTTGATGTAGTCTATGGTAAATGCTCACCAAAATAAGAATTGATAAGCAAAAAAATCTCTTGTAGCCATCATGCTAACAACTTTAAAAGTGATAGGGAAAATAAGATTGGAAGATTGATAAGGAATAACAAATTTGCAAAGCCAATATGAAAGGAATGTTGTTATAAATCTCTTCTTGTAAACCATGATCCTTCACTCCAAGCAAATTAAAAGGTCTTTGCCAATTCTTGTCACGTGGTAATGATTTCTCAATAACTCCAGGGGGGCAAAAGGTCTTCTTTGGTGCAGAAGTTCTCTTTGAATGATTATGATCTTTTTAAAGAGGTTTTGAATACCTTGTTGGGCCTTGAAACCAAAAGTTGATCCAATCATCAACGGTCAATGCATAATGGTATTCAACTTTGTGCGAAAGTTTATGGTAGGCATGGAATAAGTATCTACAACTATGAGGAAGAAAAACGCCATTCTTGTCATGACCCAAAAGCTCCTTAACAGAAGGAATTACTTCATTATAAAACAAACTGACAGTTGGAAGACCTTCAAGCAAATTTAAGTCCCATAAAGAAATTAATTCTTCTCCATTAGGAAGATAAAGAGTATTTGTGGAAGGACTCCAACATTCATAAAAATATTGTATTACATTAGTTGATTTATCATAAATGAAGAGAGATATAAAGACAATCACAGATTCGAGCTTTTCTGAGTGTTTATTTGTTGGTCTCAAGAACATCTTCTAGCCACTCCCAATAACACTTTGAAAAAATGAATTCATCATTAATTGCAAAGGTTGAAGGCCATGTGAACTCTTTATTTTGGATTTGTTGCCCAAGTAAAGGCAAAGTCTTGGTACACCTTTGTGATGAATGGAAGGGGGCTGCAACAGTAAACATTAATAATTGATGAGTTCCTTAGAAGATGGATTGATGAAGTCGTGAGAAACCTTTAAGGACCACTTTGAAAGAAATGGAATATCATCAGAAAGAGGCCATGGTGAAGCAAAAGAACAGATAGCAGCCATTTGAACATGTTAAACACTAGTACAATGGGCACCATCTTTTAAATCTTCAATAATCTTAATGCTTTGATGATCATTAATATCTTTGCAATCTTTAAAATGAACCATTGATGGAAAAGTTGAATAGTCTACAGTTAAAAATATAGAGATTTTTAACAACTATTCAAGTTGATGATGCAAAGAGCTTCTAGTTGATGGCAAAGTTGAATAGTCTATAGTTAAAAATATAGAGATTTTTAATGACTGTTCAGGTTGAAGGAAAAGTCTTTAAGTTGGTGGTGTAAGGAGCTTCAAATTGATGTCAAAGTTGAATAGTCTTTAGTTAAAAATATAAAGATTTTTAACGACTATTCAAGTTGAAGGCAAAATCTTCAAGTCGGTGGTGCAATGAGCTTCGAATTAATGGCAAAGTTGAATAGTCTATAGTAAAATATATATATATATTTTTAATGACTATTCAAGTTGAAGGAAAAATCTTCAAGTTGATAGCTCAAAGATGGAAAAGTGTTGACTAGACTTGATCAATAAATCCAAGATGGAAAAATTTACAAAAAAAAAGGAAAAAAAACATTAAGATTAAAAAGAAGAATTCAGAAAAAAAATTCAATAAAAAAAGTAAATTGGCTTAAATAAAAGCTGCATGGCCCATGGACATATACAAGCCAAACAAGAAGCAGAAAAATAAGTCTTCAGCATGAAAAGAGAAAGCATATATGGCCATGGGTGAGTAATGCACGAGAGTAGTGAATTTCAAAGCAAAATTTACATGTGGCGAAGTTCACATGGGACCAATCACTTTGAAGCAAACAAGACGTGGTCAAATTTATGCATGCAAGTTTGACGTAGCTATATTCATGCATTGAAGAATTGAAGGAAGCACTAGACCTCTTGAAGAGATTAAAGAGGTTTGAAGTTATGTTCTGTCAAATTGAATGGAGGCGAAAAATTATTTTTGGTGCCTTTATATAGAGATTAAAATCTCTGTATTTAAGTTATAATAGGATTAAAGTTTTGAAAGTCCTATTATAACAAATTTTGCTGAAGTTCAAGTTTGTTGACCTTAGCAATAATCAATCTTGATTTTGATCTTAACAATATTAGTTTTGAGCATCTAACATGGTTGTTTAAGTATGTATAAGCTAGGACTATCATGCAAATTAAAATGGAGTTAAGCATGCTTTTGGGCTAATATGACCTCCGAGATTCAAGGATGATTTTAGCATTATTAGAGATCTAAAATGAGGAAGTGATCTTATTAAAATTTGAAGTAGACATCTTAATCTTTCCAAATTGATCTTACTTGTCAAAATCCAAGTTCATTTGGATATGCAAATATTGAATCAAAGATTAGCATATGCAGTTTTCATCTTAAGCTGAGCAGCTCTTAGTATTTGAGCAATATCTTGAGCTAAAGATTTCCAATTGAGATGATTCAAAGTGCTATGGAAAGATAAGACAATTATCTAAAACTTGTATGAAGAAATATAAGGCTAATTGGATCTTATTAAGTGGGAAGTGATGCTCACGAGCGATGCTCATGATCGTGAGCCGCTCGTGAGCACGTCACTGTCAGCAAAAAATGGGAATTTTTGACTTGTTTCAAAAGACAACGGCTAGTATCATTTATAGACATTGGAAACATAATTGATTCATCCAACAGCTATATTTTTTAGTGTTTATCTATATAAACACCTCCAAGAGCTCATTTGAATGCTAAGAAACTTGTTTATCATTCATTCTCTCTTAAGCATTCATCAAAGCTTTCAAACTTTCAATTTATTCATTTTTGTTTCATTAACTCTTATGAGAGTTGGTTGTGTGTTAGAAATAGAATTTCTACTTCATCTAATTCTTGGGATAGATTAGAAGGGAAGTGAGGTTTATTTCTAAAGGAATTGGTCATTAAAACACTTGGGATTTGGTTTAAGAGTGAGCCTAGAAACTCTTGTTTGTAAGGTTATAAGAGTGAGCCTTAAACTCTTGTGTAATCTTAATCTTGTGAATAAGATTGTGGGTGATTGAAAATCCTAACTTGGGGATAAGTTAGGTGGAGACGTAGGATTTTTGTTGAATCCAAACTCCTTAAATCTTTGTGTTCTTCATTCTTCCTTCCCAACATTCTTTCTATTTTTGTTTAAATTTCAATTACTATCGATTTGAATTCTATTGCCTTATTCACCCCCCCTC